>JBBLXW010000088.1:0-21872 GCA_037893235.1 Trichoderma afroharzianum | reverse complement strand
TATTATTTTATTTATTATTTTATTATTATTTTATTTATTATTTTATTTATTATTTTATTATTATTCTATTATTATTTTATTTATTATTTTATTATTATTTTATTTATTATTTTATTTATTATTTTATTATTATTCTATTATTATTTTATTTATTATTTTATTATTATTTTATTTATTATTTTATTTATTATTTTATTTATTATTTTATTTATTTTATTTATTTTATTATTTTATTTTTATTTATAAGTATTATTATTTAGGTAGTATATTTTTACTATTAGGGCAGTACTTAAAGTACCTTTGAAAAATTAAAAAAAAAATTATTTTTTATTAATAATAAAAATAACCTTTAATAAAATAAAAAAAATATTTTTAAAAAATTTATATAAGTTATTTATAAATTATATTTATTATTAAAAAGATTTTTTTTTATTTTTTTATTAAATTATATTAAAATATATTTTTTTTAAAAAATTATAATAATATTTAATTAAAGTTTTTTTTATTAAATAATAAAAACTTTAGGTAACTTTTTAAAAAAAGTATTATTATCTAAGTAGTACTTTTTTATTATTTAGGCAGTAATTAACTTAATTAAGAAAGTAAGTCTATTATTAACTTAGAAATTCCTTTTAACTTTAGTAAACTTTTAAAAATAAAAAAAAATTATATAAAATTTAATTAAAAAAATAATTAAATACTTTATATAATAAAATATAATATTTTTTTTATATTTTTTCCTTTTATTAAAAAATAATATAAAAAATCCTATTTTACCTTATATTTAGATTTTTTAACTTAATTTTTAATAAAAATAAATATAGTAAAAAAATTATAATAAGTTATATATATAAGTATTAAAATTTTTAAAAAGTTATTTATTATTTTTAATAAATATTAAGAAAATAAAGTTTAAAAGTTACTATAATTTCTTTTTTACTTTTCTTATATAAAATAATTTATAAAAAATATTATAAAAATAAATTTATATAATTTTACTATTTTAATATCTTAAATAATTTTTAAAAATATTAAAATACTTTATTTAATAAAGTATTATTTATTTTCTAAAAGTAGTAATTTTATTAATTTATCTAAGGTACTTTTAATATTACCTAAATAATAAAAAAGTAACTTAATAAAAGTTACTAAGCCTTAATAACTTATCCTTTAATAAGTTATTATCTTTAGTTAAGTTAATAAATAATAATAATTACTACTTATTAATAAAATATAAACCTTTACTTTTTTTTACTTTTAATTTTTATTAATAAATATAATAATTAATAATAATTATAATATTTTATTATTTTCTAATACTATTTAAAAAACTACTTAATTTTAAAAAAACTATTATTTAGCAGCCTTTAAATAACTTATTAATTAATTAACTACTTAACTATTTATAAACTTTACTTAATAATTATATATAATAATATTTTTTTTAAAAGCTTATAGTAAATATTACTTAATTTAAAAAAAAAATTTATTTATTAAAAAATAATAGCTTAAAGTTTTTTATTAAAATTAATTATTTAAAAAAATATTTTTTATTAATAACCTTAAGTAAAATTATTAAATTAAAAAAATCATTATTTTAACTTTTTTTACTTAAGTAAGTAATAAATATATAAATATTAATTATAATTATATAAAAATTACTAATATTAATTTTTTCTTTAATTTTAATTAAAATAATTTTAAAAAATCTTTATAAAACTTATTTAATTAATTTAATAATAAATAATTACTTTTTATATTTATTATTATTATTATTATTATTATTATTATTATTATTAAGTAATAAATTAATTTTATTTTTAAGTAATCAATTAATTTTATTTTTAAGTAATAAATTAATTAATAAAATTATTATAAAAAAAATAAATATAAAAAATTTACTTTTTTTTTTAAAATTAATAACTTTTTATAAAAATAATTATAATTATTATTATAAAAAAAGTTATTAATATTTTACTTACTTTAACTATAATTAATAATATAATTAATATTTATTTTACTTTAAAAATATTTTTATTTATTTATAATATTATTAATTTAATTATTTTTAAAATTACTTAAAGTAAAAGTAATGTTATTATTATTACTTTTTTATTATTTACTATTATTATTATAAAATAGTTTTTTATTTTTTTTTAGTTAATAAAACCTTTATATATTAAAAACTATTAAATATTAGTAATTAAGTAATTTTAATTTTTATAATATTATAAAACTTAGTAAAATTTAATTATTAATATTTATTTAATAAAAAAAACTAAATAAAAAAATATATATTTAAAATTTAAAAATTAATAA
Organism: Trichoderma afroharzianum; assembly: GCA_037893235.1. Taxonomy (NCBI): domain Eukaryota; kingdom Fungi; phylum Ascomycota; class Sordariomycetes; order Hypocreales; family Hypocreaceae; genus Trichoderma; species Trichoderma afroharzianum. The sequence goes on along the minus strand of JBBLXW010000088.1, from coordinate 19,553 downwards.
TAAAAAAGAATTAAAGAATTAATATTTAAAAATATTAATAATAATATTACTAAAATTATATATTTATTTATATATAAAAAAGTTAATTTATAAAGTTTTTATTAATAATTAAAAATAAATAAATTAATAAATAATAAAAAAGTACTTAAGTATTTTTATATAATTTAATTAAAAACCTTTTATAAAAAGAAAATAATAAAGTAGTAATTATAATTAAAAAAATAATTAATATATATTATTTAAAGTTTTATTTATTTTCTTTAATAAATTTATATAAATAAAACTATAATTAATTATAATACTTAATTAATTTAAAATATTTTTTTTTATTTTTATTTTTATTATTTTTATTTAATTTTAAATTTTTTAAAGTTTTTATTTATAAATAATAATAAAAAAAGTAATTTTATTACTAATATTATTACTATTATAAAAAACTTTATTTTTAAATAACTTTAATTTATTAATTAAATAATTAAATATTAAGTTTTAATTTAATATTTTAGGTTTTTTTTAATTAAATATTAATAAAATTAAAAATATATTTTATAAAAATTAAATAATAAAATATTAGTATAATATTTATAAAAATATAATATTTTTATTAAAAAATAAAGCTTTAAAGTAATATTAAACTTAATTATTAAACTAAAGCTTTTATATTTTATTTTTAAATAAATATAAATTATATATTAAGAAAATTAAAGCTATTATATTATAATATTATTATTTATTAATAAATAATTATATTTATATTTTTATTATAAAGGTAATATAATTAATAAAATTTTATAATTTTATTATTAATATTATAGTTTTATTATAAATTTAAAATTACTTTAATTTATATTTATAATTAAAAATAATTAAGTTAAATTATTAAATTAAATTTTATAAATAATTTAATAAATTCAATAATAAAGTATTAATATAATATAAATAAATTATTATTTTTTAATTTAATAAATTTAATAATTATAAATAAAATAATAATTATAAAAATAATTAATTATAAATATTATTATATAATTACTTAATATAAAATTATAAAATTTTTAATTATAATTAATTATTTATTAATAAATAATAAAATAGTTTAAAATTTATTTTTAATATTTAATAAATTAATATTTTTATAATTTTTAAAAAATAAAAATTACTTAAAAAAATAAATTATAATTTAAAAAATATAAAAAATAAATAAAGTAAATTAATTTAATATAAAATAATAATAATAAATTATTAATTTTTATTAATAATAAAAATATTTTATAATATTATAATAATAATTTTAAATATAACTTAATTAATAATATAATTAAAATAAATAAAGTAAATTTAATTAATTTTAATAAAATTAATATTACTTTTTTTATTAATTTATTAAGTAAGATAATTTTAATATATTTACTAAAACTTTAATATTATTTTTATTATTTTTTTTAATAATAATAATATATTATAATATTATTTTTAATAATTAAATAAATATAATAAAGTAATATTTTAATTTAAATAATTAAAATATTAAACATATTAAACTTAGTTTATTATATATTAAATATTATTTAATTACCTTAAGTTATTAAAGTATTATTTTTATAAATTTTTATTATTAATAAAAAATAATATAATTATATAAACTTAATTTATATATAAAAATATAAAACTTTATAATTTATATTTTATTTATATATATTTTTTAATATATATATAAAACTTAATTTTTAAATAATAATAATATAAATTATTATAAACTTTAATATTTTAATATTAATAATATATAAAAAATAAATAATTTAATAATTAAAAATAAAATATAATAATATTTAATTAACTTTAATAAAAAAGCTTAATAATATTATTATTTTTATATAATAAATTATATTTAATATTTATTTTTAAAAAAAAACTTTTTTTAATAATAAATAAAAGTAAATATTAATAATTATTTAAATTTAAATTATATAAAACTTAAGTTTTTTATTATCTTTTAATATTTAATAGTTTTATTTTTATAAAGTTAAATTAAATTTTTATTATAAAATAATAATAATAAAATATTATTAAAATTTAATAATATTAATTTAAATTTATTATTATATATTAATAAAAATATATTATAAACTAATTTTAATTATTATAATAATTATTTTATTATAAATTATAATTAAAATATTTATTTATAATATTAAATTATTATTAAATAAAGTTTTTATTTTTATTTTTAAATATAATAAAAATTTTTATATTTTAATAAATATTAATATTTTTTTATTATATTAATTAACTTTAGTAAAATATTTATATAAGTAAATTATAATATTTAACTTAAAATAATAATAAAATATAAATATAATATTATTTATATTTATTATATTAATATTAATTAAATATTAATAAAAATTATTATAATTTTTAATTTTATAATAATAAATAAAATTTATAATATATATTAGTAAATAATATTATAATATATAATATTTATTAAAAAGTTTATTAAAAAGTTTATTATAATATTATAATAAAGTAATTTTTTTTAAAATTTAATAATTAATAAAAAATATAATTTTAATTTTTTATTAATAAAATATAACAGCAATTAAAAAGGGTACCAATTAAGCCAATAGATCAAAAAGATCCGTTAGTGCTAGCAGCTTATGCTAGCCACTGCCCTTTACAACAGCTTATAGGGGTCCTTGTTAAAATCCTATTATAATTATCCCCCCTTCTATTAGCTAGCTCCTAATAGCTATAGCGAGGGTTATAGGGCACGATGGCCTAATTGGAACTGTTTATTCCGGCACGTTGGCCCTGTAATATAGCTGATGCAAACCCCTAAGCTAATCTTTGTAAGCCTAACGTAAGAGATTTAGAGGGGCCCCTAACCTAGCTAGGCAGGCGCTATTTGCTAATACCTTACGTTGGATTTGAACCTATAACCTCCAGGAGATCTATAAGCTACTAGCATAATTATAACAGCAATTGAAAAGGGTGCTAATTAAGCTAATAGATTAAAAGGATCTGTTAGTACTAATAGCTTATACTAGCCACTACCTTTTACAATAGCTTATAGAGGTCCTTGTTAAAATCCTATTATATAAAAAATAAAAGTATTTTATAATTATAAATAATTAACTATTTATTATTAAATATTTACTTAATTATAATAAAAAAAATAATTAATTTTAAAAAAATTTATATAATAATATTAATTAATAATATTATTTAGTAATTTATAAATATTATAATTAATTATAATATTTAATAAAATAAAAAAATTTATTAATTTTACTAAATAAATAAATAAAAATATTATTAATTAATAAATAATAATTAATAAAATTATATATAAAATTATATTTATTAAGTTAAAGAAATTATTAATTAATAAAAGTAATATTTAATTTTTTATATAAATTAAAATATATATATTAAATTTATTAATTTATTTTTTTTATTACTTTAGTTTTTATAATATAAAGGAAAATTAATAAAGTTAATAAAAAATAAATAATAATTAATTTATAAAACTTTAATATTATAATAATTTTAAATATATATTTTTTATTATATTAAAAAAACTTTATTATATTTTTTAAAAATATTTAATTTATATTAATAATAAATATAAAATTATTTTTTTTATTAATTTTTAATATATTTAAAAAATAAAATTAAGTTTATATTTATTATATATTAAAAATTAAAAATATTTAATATTATTTTTATAAAATTTTATAATTTACTATTATATATATAATAATAAATTAATAACAAAATTTTTTAATATTAATATTTTATATAAATATATATTAATAATATAATAATATTTTTATTTATATTTAAAAAATATTATATTTTAAATTACTAAAGTAATTTAAAAAATATTATATAATTATAAATTAAATTTAAAATTAAATTTTTATATATATATATAAAATTATTTTTTTTTATAAAAAAATATTATTATTATTTAAAATTATTAAAAAAAAATTACTTAATTTTTATAATAAAATAAAAAGGTTTTATAAATATTATTTTAGTATTTTATTATTTAATAAAAAAAGTAATATTTAAGTTATTATAAAATAATTTATTTTATTATTTATTACTAAAATTTATTTATTATAATAATAAATATTAGTTTTTTATAAAAATTAATATTTTTAAAAAATATAATTTTAATATAATTTTTTTTATTAAAAAAAAATATTTAATAATAATAAATTTATAAATATATTAAATTAAAATTATATTAATTATATTAGTTTTTAAAGTAAATTTTTAAACTTAATTAAGAAAAATTATTAATTAATAAAACTTAAGCTTATATATTTTATTTAAATTATAATAAAAAATAAAATATTATTTTATAATATTTAACTTTTAATTATTATATTAATTAATTATATAACCTTAGGTTTTATTATTTAATAAAAATTATTATTAATATTTAATATTATAAAAATAAATTTATAAATTATAAATATAAATATTTTTTTATTATAATATAATTTTAAAATATTATATATATTTAAAAAAATTAGTTTTTTTTTAAATATATTATTTTATTTATTATATATTAATAATAATAAAAATATAATATAAAATAAAAAAAATAATATTTTATAAAATATTTTAATATTATTTAATAAAGTATTTTTATTAATAAAAATTATTAAATTAAATTTACATTAATAATTTTTAAAAAAATATTAATAAAATTTAAAATATTTATAAATTATTAAATAAATAAAAATAAATTTTATAAATAATAAAAATAATATATTAAGTTATTAAAGGCTTATATTTAAAGTATAATTAAATAATATATTTTTATATATTATTTATAATAAAATAAAATAATTATATATTTTTTAAAATATAATAAAAATTATTATTAAGTTAATATATAATTTTTAATACTTTAGTAAAATAAAAACTTAATATAAATTAAAAATATTTACTTTTTTTAAAATATAATAATATATTAAAACTTATATTTAATATTACTTATATAAGTAATTTAAGTAATTATATTAATTTAAACTAAGTAATTTATAATTTATTATATTATTAATTATTTTATATAAAATATAATATTTAAATTTTATTTTAGTATTATTAATAATATCATTAATATTATTAATATTTTAATAATTTAGTTTTAATAAATTTAATATTATTTTTAATATTATATATAAATTTTTTAAAAAATATAATATTTTTTTAAAATATATTTTATAAAAATTTAGATTTATATAATAATATTTTTTTAATTAATTATAAACTAAAGGTTATTTATAGTAATTATATTAAATTATAATAAATATTAAATAAATAAATTTTAGGTTAAATTTTTTAAATTACTAAATATATATTTTATAATAATAATAATATAATACTTAGTTAATAATAAGTAATTTAAATTAATAAATATAATTATAAAAATAATTATTTAATATTATTTTTTAATTTTTTTTAATAATTATTAACCTTTAGCTTTATTAATAATTTAATTATTATTTAAAAATATTTTTATAAAAACTATTAATTATTTATTAAATAAATTAATAATAAACTTTTATTTTTAAACTTTATTAATAATTTTATAAAAAAAGTTAATATTATTATTACTTAAGGAAGTTTTATTATTTAAATTTTTAAAAACTTTTTAATAATATAAAACTTAATTAATAATTAATTTTATAAATATTAAATATAAATAATAATTTAATAAATATTATTAATAAATAAATTTTTTAAAAAATAATTAAATTTATTTTAGGTTTTATTATAAATATAAATTACTAAAGTAATTATTTAAATTTAAATAATAAAAAAGTAATTTATTAATTATTTATTAAAAAATTAATTTATATACTTTTTATTTAAATTTATTACTTTATTAAAAAGTTTATTTAGTAATTTTAATAATATAACTTAAACTAATATTAAATAATAATAATTTATTTAATAAATTATATAAAAATATAATAAAAATATTATATTTTAAAAATAATAATAAAAAATAAAAGTTATATAAAATTAAGTAATTATTAATTAAATATATTTTTTATAAATATAATTAATATTTTATTAAATAAGTAAAATAAAGTATAATATATAATAAATAATATAATAAAAATTTATTAATAATTAATATAAAAGAATTAATAAATAAATTTAATTTATAAAATTTTATTTAATAATAAAAAGTATAAAAATTATAAATATATTATTATTAATAAATAAAATTACTAATTAATAATAATATAAATTTAATATTTAATAATTACTAATACTTTATATTACTTAATAATAATATATATTATAAGTATATTTATTTATTATTATTTTTTTATATAAAATTTTTTTTTTATTTTACTTTTACTTTTATTTACTTTATTATTTATTATTAATTTTATTATTATAATTTAATAAATTTAAATATTATAATATTAATAATATATATTAATTTATACTTTAACTTTAGTTTTTTACTAAAGTAAATTAAATTTAAAAATATTTTTATAATAAAAACTTATATTTATTATTTATAAATTATAAAAGTTATTTAAATATATTAAAAATAAATAATAAATATAATTATAATAAAATAAAAAAAATATTATAATTTATTTTAAAGTAAATATTTTATAATTAAAAAAATTATTACTAAAGTTTTTAATAATTATTAAATATATAAAGATTATAATATTAAGTTTACTTAAGTTAAATATATTTTTTTTATAGCTTTATATAAATATAAAAAATTAAAATTATTTTAAAATTATTTTAAAAAAAATATTTAATTTACTAAAGATTTTTAACTTTATTATTAAATACTAAGTATATTATTTTTTCTTTAAAAAAATTAAAAAATAAATTATTAAATTAACTAAGTTATTTAAAAAAAAAAGTAATAATAAAGTCATATTTTTATTTTATTTTTTTTACTTAGTTTATAATTTAATAATAAATAATAATTAGTTTTTAATAATAAATATTAATTAATACTTAATAATAAATAGCTTTTATTAATTTATTTTACTAAATAATAAATATAGCTTTTTTAAACTTATTTAATTAATATTAAGTAATAGTATTTAATTATTTTTATTATTAAATAATAAATATTTTACTTAATAATTTTTTTTATTTATTAACTTATATTAATAGTTTTTATTTTATTACTTTATAATATATTTTTAAGCTTTATATTAATTATAAAGGTTTATTAAATACTATTACTTTATTTATAATAGTTTTACTTTTTATTAATATTTTTTTTTACTTAACTTTTTTAATTAATAATACTATAATTATTATTAATTATTAATATTATATAAAAAACTTTATTAAAAATATTAAAAAAAAAAAGTTAAAATTAATAAAATAAATATAATATTAATAATAAAGTTAAATAATATTAATTATTATATTACTTTTTATTTTAAATTTATTAAAAAAATAAAAATATTTTATAAAAAATATATAAAAAATATTAATATAAAGATTTTTTTTTATTAATATTATAATAAATAATATAAATAATATAATTAATATTTTTTATATTATTAAATTTTATATTAAAGATTATTTATATTAAAGTTAACTTTATTTACTATAAATTAATAAACTTTTTTATTAATTAATAAATTTTATAATTTTATAATTAATAAATAATATATTTATTTATTTTTTTATAAAATATAAATTAATAATACTAAAGATAATATTTTTTTATTAAAAAAGTAATTAACTTAATAAAAGTTATTAACCTTTAATAATTTATTTTTTAATAAATTATTATTTTTAGCTAAGTTAATAAATAATAATAATTATTATTTATTAGTAAAATATAAGCTTTTACTTTCTTTTACTTTTAATTTTTATTAATAAGTATAATAAAAAGTATTACCTAAATAATAATACTTTTTAAAAAAATAATTATTTACTTATATAAATAATTATAATTTTTTTAGTATATTTATTTTTATTAAATAATAAGTTAAAAAATCTAAATTTAAGTTAAAATATAATTTTCCAATTTATTTCTTAATAAAAATAAATTATAAAAAAAATATTAAACTTTATTATATAAATTACTAATTTTCTTAAAAAAGGGATTTTTATATAATTTTTTATTATTTTTAATTACTTATTAAAAGTTAAAGAGATTTTAAAACTATAGGACTTACTTTTTTAATTAGGTTAGTTACTGCCTTAATAGTAAAAATATACCACCCTAATAGTAATACTTTTATTTTATTTTATAAAGCTAATTTATTTATAATTATATTTTTCTAATATAAAATAAAAAGCTTTAAAAAAATTAAAAATTATATTTTTTATTTTTTTAAATTAAAACCTTTTATTAAATTATAAAGCTAGCTTTATATGATAATTTTTATTATATTATTATATATTTATAAATTATATAATAAATTAAAGAATTTATATAAAGATTATTTTAAAAAAAATAAAAATTTTAATTTAGTAAGTTATTTTATTTATTATTTTTATATTAATTATTATTTTTATTTTATTTAGGGTACTTATTATTAGATTTTTATAAAAGCTATTAAATTTAGCCTTAATAAATTAAAAAAGTATTTTCCTAAGAGAATTACTTCTTTTAATTTAATTATTAATAAGCCTTTTTTTTATAATTTATTTTTAGATTTTTGATTTCAAAATACTTATTTTAAAGTACTAAAAGAGATAGTAATTATAAAGGTATTTATATAAACTAAATATAAAGGCCTAGTAGTAAATAGTATATAAAAGAGTTATTTACCTAATGAGAGTTTAATAAGGATTTAAGCCAATTGAATATATATTTTAATATAAAGAAAATAGCTTATTATATTTTTTCCTTAATATTAATAAAAATATTATATTTTTATTAAAATTAAATTATAATAAGTAAATTATTTTAATTATTATTATTATTTATTTATTTTACTAAATAATTTTATTATAAATTAAATAAAGAAATTAATAACCTTATATTAAATAATAATAATAATTCTATAAATATTTTTTTCAATAAATTAATAAAGGATTTTAATTATAATAAAATTATTAATAATAATAATAATTATTTTTTTAATTTTAATAAAAAACTTTATTTAGGAATTAATAATAATAATATTATTAATTAAAATAAAATATTTTTATATTTAATAAAAAGCCTTATATTAGAAAATATAAGTTATTTATTTTATTTATTTATTTATTATTTTATTTATTTATTATTTATTTATTTATATATTATTTATTTATTTATTATTTATTTACTAATTTATTTTATTAAAATAAACCTTTAGAATATTAAAAATCTCATAATAATAAATTTTTTATTTTATTTATTTTAGTAAAATATTATTTAATTATTTTTATTACTTTTACTATTATAAAAAATATATTTTCTATTAATAATAATATTATAATAAAATTTAAAAATAAATTAAATTTAAATTTAATTACTAAAATAATATTATAAAAAAGCTAAATAAAGGATTTTAAAGACTTTAAAAATAAATATTTTAAAGAAAATAAATTAAATTAATTTATATAATTATTTTATTTATTAAATAAATATTTTTTATTATAAAAAAGAAATACTTTTATAGTATAATTATAAAAATATAATTATAAAAAAGTAAAAAAAATATAAAATATTTTTTTAATTTTTAAATAATACTTAAAATTTTATTATTTAAATTTTAGCTTTATTAAAGGTATTATAATAAAAATAAATATTATTTTATAAAAAATATATTATAATTATTAATATTTTAATTATAAAGTAAAGTTACTAAATTAATTAATAGTTATTTATTATTTATTATTATTTACTAATTAATTTAGTATTCTTTAGTTAATTAAAGAAATTAATTAGTTTTGTATTATTCAAAAGAAAATAATAAGTAAATTTATTATTAATTTTATTATTAATTTACTTAAAAATAATAAACTATTTTTATTTTAATTAATTTTTAATTATATAATAATAAAAAATAATTATAGAGGTTATATTTATTATCAAGAGGGTCAGTAAAGCTACAATAGCTAGGTCAAAGGAAGGCTATGCCTTAGCCTTTGGAAAAAATAATTATAAATAGTAAAAAAAATCTATTTTTATTTATTATATAATTAAAAATTAACAAAAATAGAAATAATTTATTATTTTTAAGTAAATTAATAATAAAATTAATACTAAATTTATTTATGATTAATTTTTTATTATTTTTTATTTATTTTTAAAGAAACTAAATTAGTTTTACTTATAAGTTTAATAAAACTATATCATTCACTAATTAATTTAATTTAATAAATTATTATTAATTTATAACTTTATTATAAAGTTTATATAAATTATAAACTTAATTAATTATTTTAATAGTAAATATTTTTATAATATAAAAGTATTATATTAAGTTTAAATAATATTTAAAATTTTACTATTTAAATTATAGCTTTATTAAAGCTATTATAATAAAAATAACTATAGTTTTATAATATATTTATTATAATTATTATTATTTTATTTATTATTATATAATATTAATAAAATAAAAAAATAAAAATAATTTAATAAAATAATTAAGTTTTTTAATAATTAATTAATTTAGTTTTTAGTTTTTAGTTTTTAATTAATAATAATTAACTAAAAATTAATTTTTTAAGTTTAATTAAATTTAATTAATTAATTAAACTTAAACTAATTTATTAATAATTAATTTTTTAAGTTTAGTTTTACTTAAGCTATTAACTAAATTAATAATTATTAATTTATAACCTTAAATATATATAAAAGATTTATTATAAAATATATTTATAACTTTTACTAAAGTAAAGCTAATACTTTTAAAAATATATAATTAAATTTATATAAATATTAAAAGTAATTATTTTTTTACTTATTATTATATTTTTAATATAACTTTTATATAGTAGATTTTATTAATTTAATATAATAATAAAAAATAATATATTACTTTTTTTAATTAAATATTAAAATAAAACTTTTCTTTTAATTATTATATTTTTTACTATTAGTTTTTTTATTATTAGTATTTTTACTATTAGTTTTTTTACTATTGGTTTTTTTATTACTATTCTTTATATTATTTTCTTTACCTTTTACTATAGTTAATTAATACTTTAAAATATTATAAAAAAGTAAATAAATAAATTAAAATAATATAAACTATACTTATAGGTATTTTACAGTCCATAATAAATATATAGGATTTTATATATTTATTTTATATAAGATTTTATATAATTAAGTTAATAATATAAAGTTATTATTAAATACTTAGTAAGTATATAAAACTATATAATTATATAGAACTCTTAGTTAGCAAAAACCTACTATAATAACTACTATAATTTTTTAATAATAATTATTATAATAATAAAAATATATTTATTTATAAAAATTATTAAATTTAAAATTTATTATTATAAATAAAGATTTTAATTAATAAATTACTTTAGTTAATAATTTAATAATACTTTTACTTTTTATAATTATTTTAAATTAAATTACTTTTAGTATTATAAATTAATAATTATTATAATAATTTTATAATAGTTATTATAATAATTATTTATTAACTAAGGGTTTTATATAGTTATATAGTTTTATATATTTATTAAGGACTTTAATATTATAATATATTTTATAATTTTAATTTATATTTTTATAAAAATATTTTTACTATTTTATTTTATATTATAAATAACTTTAATTTATAATAAATTTACTTTTTTTTTTTCCTTTAGTAATTTCTTTTTTAATTTTTTTTAATATTTTCTTTTTTTTTTAGTTTTATATTTCTTTAAAACTTTATTTTCCTTTAGTAATTTTTTTAAATATTTTTTTAATATTAAATTTAAAATAAAAAGCTTATTTACTTTTAATATATAGGTTTTATTTAATTTAAAGTTAATAATAATAACTTTTTTTTAATATTTTTTTTTAATATTTATAATAATATTATTATTTTAGTTAATTTTTATTTTTTAAAAATTTAAATTCTATACTATTTTTTTTTAAATTTTTTTCTTTTTATAATAATAATATTATAAATATAATATTTTATATTAATTATTTTATAAAAATAATAAATTAAGTAAATTAAGTATATATAAAGTTAATAATTAATAAATTAATAAAAGTTAATTTTTATTATTTAAAAATCTTTTTTTTTAATATTCTTTTTATATTTCTTTTTTATAATAATAATATTATAAAAGTAATATCTTTAGTTACTTTATAAAAGTAAATAACTAAGTAAATTAAATACTTTCTTTAATATTTTTACTTTTTTAAAAAAAGAATTTAAGTTTTTTTTCTTTTATAATAGTAATATTATAAATATAATATTTTAAATTAACTACTTTATAAAAAGTAATAAATTCTTTTCCTTTTATAATAATAATATTATAAATATAATATTTTAAATTAATTACTTTATAAAAGTAATAAAATTTTTTTTATAAATTTTTTTTTTAAATAATAATATTATAAAAGTAATATTTTAAATTAACTTTTTTATAAATATAATAAATTAAATAAATTAAATATATATAAAGTTTATAATTAATAAATTAATAATAATTAATTTTTATTTTTTAAAAGTTTATATTTTAATAAATATTTTTTTAATTTTTTATATTAAAGTTAAAATAATAATTATAATTAATAATATTAATAATAATTAATAATAATAATAATAATTAATAGTAGTAGTAATAGTTAATAATAGTAAAAATAATTAATAATAGTAGTAATAATAGTAATAAGTAATAATTATAATAATAATTATTTTTTTATAAAGGTTTATAATACTTTTATTATTTTAATAATAAAAATAAAGTTTAAGTATATTAATAACTAAAATTAATTATATTTTATATTAAAAAAAGTTTATAATATACTATAGTTTAAAAATAAATTATTAATTATAAATATAAAAAATAATTAATAGTTTTTTAATAAAATAAAATTTTATTTTTATTATTAAAATTATTATTTATAATTTATAAATAAAATTAAATAAAACTATAGAAATCTTTTTATAATTTATAATTAAAGCTTTAGAAATTTTTTATAATTTATAAATAAAACTTTTATTTTATTTTATTTTATAATTTATAAATAAAGCTTTAGAAATCTTTTATAATTTATAATTAAAGCTTTAGAAATTTTATAATTTATAAATAAAACTAAATAAAATTATAAAATCTTTTTATAATTTATAAATAAAATTTTTCTTTTACTTTATTTTATAATTTATAAATAATAAAGTTTTTATTTTATTTTATTTTATAATTTATAAATAAAGCTTTAAAAATCTTTTATAATTTATAAATAAAACTTTAGAAATCTTTTATAATTTATAAATAAAACTTTAGAAATCTTTTTATTATTCATAAATAAAGTTTTAAAATTTTTATAATTTATAAATAAAGCTTTAAAAATCTTTTATAGTTTATAAATAAAGTTTTCCTTTTACTTTATTTTATAATTTATAATTAAAACTTTAAAATTCTTTTTATTATTTATAAATAAAGCTTTAAAAATCTTATAATTTATAAATAAAACTTTAGAAATCTTTTATAATTTATAAATAAAACTTTTTTTTTCTTTTATTTTATTATTTATAATTAAAGCTTTAAAAATCTTTTATAATTTATAAATAAAGTTTTCTTTTTATTTTATTTTATAATTTATAATTAAGGCTTTAGAAATTTTTTTATAATTTATAAATAAAATTAAATAAAATTATAAAAATCTTTTTATAATTTATAAATAATAAAGTTTTCCTTTTATATTATTTTATAATTTATAAATAAAACTTAAATATTTAAAAATTAAAAAATTAAAAAAAAGTAATTAATATAAAAATATTTTAATTAATAAAAGTATATATATATTTAAAAATTTAAGATTTTTTTTTATTTTTTTTAAAAAGTTATAATAAAGTATTTAAAATTATATATTATATATATATTTTTTATATTATTTTTTTATATTAATTTATTTATATATAGGTTTTATTTATATAACTTTTATTTTTAATAAATATTTTTCCTATATTAAATTTATAAAAGATTTTATTATTTTTTTAATAATTTTAATTTTTTAAATATAATAAACTTAATTAAGTATATTATTAATACTTTAAAGTATTATAAATATTAATATAAATAAAAATATAATAATATAAAAATTATATTTTATTATTATAAAGTTTAAAATTAATAAATATAAAGTAAATTATATAATTTTATAAATATTTTAATATATTTAATTAAAAATAATAGTTTTTTTAAAAAATTTTATTATTTTTTAACTTTATATAATACTTTACTTTTCCTAAGTATAAAAAATAAATTACTTAATTAAGATTAAAATAATATATTATTATTAAACTTTTATTTAAAAATTATTAAGTAGCTTAATTAATTTATATTTTTTTTTATAATTAATTTAAGCTATTTTTTTTATTTTTTTTTATTTTTTAAACTTTAGTAAACTTTTTTTATAATATTAATAATAGCTTTATTATAAGTTTTTATAATAATAATTATTATTTTAACTATAATTATAGTTAATTTTTTATTACCTTTAACTATTATAATTATTTATAATAAGTAAATATATATTAATTATTAATTTATTTTTTATTAAAAAGGTTTATTACTTTTATAATATATTATTTCTTTAAGTAGTTTTTTATATTATATATATAATTTATTTTTAAATAAAATTATTATTACTTTTTATTACTTAATAAAAGGATTAAGTTTATTTAGTTTAATTAAATTATTAAATTATAATTTATAAACTTAAAGTTAATTATATTATATTTAAACTTTATTATTTAAGCTATTTTATATATATATTTAATACTTAAATATATTTTTTTTTATTATTAACATTAATTATATTAAAAAGTAATATATAATATTTATTAATTTTATAAATATAATTTAATAATAATAAATTTAAATATATTTAAAAATGATTTAATAATTTAAAATAAATAAAAACAAAAATAATAATTTGATTATTATTATTATTAAATAAAAATAATAATAATAATTTAATTATTATTATTATTAAATTATATTTAATTTTAATAATTTTTAATATTTATTTAATTAATGAAAAACTTTATTTTTTAAAATTATTTTATTTTATATATATAATTTAATTATATATATTTTACTATATTAATAAACTTTTACTATTATATTAATATATAAAAGTTTAAACTTTTTTTTAAAAAAATATTAATTTTAATTAATTTTTTAAAATTTAAATCTTTATTTTTTTTAAGTTTATAATAAATTAAATAAGTAAATAAATATAAATTTAATAAATAATTATATATTTTATAATATAAATTTAAGTAATATTATATAGTTTAAGTTATATAATTAAAAAACTTATATATATTAATTAAAAATAAATAATTAATTAAATATATTATAGTTTTTTAATTGTATTTATTAAATAAATTTAAAGTTTATTAATATTAATTATAAATAAATATAATAATATATTTTTTACTTTTTTTTTATTAATTTATTTATTATAAATATATAACCTTAAGGTTTTACTTAAGTATTAATAAATTTATATAATTCTTTATATGAATTATATTATTTTTTTAAAGAAAAATAATTATTAAAAAAATTTTTAATTATAATAATAATAAAAATATATTTTATATTATAAATATTTTATAATAATATTTATACTTTATATTTAAAAAAAATATAATTTTTTATATTTATTTTATTTTTATTATTATTTTTTATTAATTAAAATTAAAATATTATTTATTTATATTAAAACTTTTTTTTATTTTACTATTATTTTACTTTATATATTTTTTTAATTATTAAATTTATTATTATTTTTTATTAATTTATTTTTTATTTTATAATTATTATTAATTTTATAATTATTATTAATTTTATTATAAAAAAGTTATATTTATTATTAAAAAAATTAATAAAGTTATAATAACTAAATTAAAGAAAAATTATACTTTAGCTTTTAGTTTAAAATTTAAAATTAATTTATAACTTAACTTAATTAATTATAATTAATTAAATTAAATTTTAAAAATTTAAATTATAAAGTATAATTAATTAAAATTTAAAATTAAACTTAAAATATATATATAAAATAACTTAAATAATAAAGTTTAAGTATAATATAATTAGTTTTAAGTTTATAATTTATAATTTAATAACTTAATTAAGTTAAATAAACTTAATTTTTTTATTAAATTATAAAAAATAATAATAATCTTTAAAAATAAATTATATATATAATATAAAAAATTATATAATAAAATAATATATTTACTTTTTTTAATAATAGTTATAATTTAATTATAATAATAAAATAACTTTTCCTAAGTATAAAGAATAAATTACTTAAAAAAAACTAATTATAAAAAAACTTTTATATTACTTTATTAACTTTTTTAATAATTTTCTGAATACTTTTACTTAACTTAAGGTTTTTAATATCCTTTAGTTAATTTAATTTATATTTTACTTTACTTAACTTTAGTTTTTTTTTTTAAAGTTTTTAATTATAAATTTATAATTTTATTAATTATAAATCTAGTTATTTATTTAGCTATTTTACTTAGGTTATAATCAGGTTGTAGCTATTACTAAAAAGAAATAATTAAGTAAGAAAATTATTTATGAATATATTTAAAGTAATTATTAACTTAGTTAAATAATCTAAGGTATATTATTTTATTATATAGTCTTTTATATTATATATATAATTTATTTTTAAATAGGATTATTATTACCTTTTATAACCTAATAAAAGAATATTTATTTAGCTTAATTAAATTATTAAATTATAAATTATAAACTTAAAATATAATTATATTATACTTAAACTTTATTATTTAAGCTATTATATATATATATTTTAAATTTAGTTTTAAACCTTAATATAATAATTATACTTTATAACTTAAACTTTTAAAGTTTAACTTAATTAATTATAGTTAATTAAGTTAAATTATAAATTAATTTTAGATTTTAAACTAAAAGTTAAAGTATAATTTTTCTTTAATTTAACTATTATAGCTTTATTACCTTTTTTAATAATAAATATAACTTTTATAATAAAATAACTAAATAAATAATTAAATTTATAATTAATAAAATTATAAATCTATAATTAAAAACTTTTAAAAAAAAACTAAAATTAAATAAAATAAAAAATAAGCTAAATTAATTAAAAAGTATTAAAAACCTTAAGTTAAGTAAAAATATTAAGAAAATTATTAAAAAAGTTAATAAAGTAATTTATTAAAGGTTATATATATAAAGGTTTTTTTATAATTAATTCTTTTTAAGTAGTTTATTTTTTATACTTAAGAGAAATTAATTTTATTATTAATTAAATTTTTTAAAATATATAAATATAAATTTAAAAATAATTTAATTATTATATATAAAAAAACTAAAATAAATTTATTTAATATTATACTAAAGTATTATAATTATTTTTTTTTAAATAATATTTATATTTATATTTTTAATATTAATAATTTTTAAATTATTAAAAAATATAAAAAATTAAAAAAATATAAACCTAAGGCTTTTATAAATTAAAAAATAAATTAAATTAAATATTTATATTATTTATTATTAATTTTTAAATATTAAATATTTTTTAAAATTAAAAATAATAATAAAAAAAAATTAAAATTTTTTAATAAATATTTAAAAAAATTAATATTTTAAAATTTAATATTTAATAATAATTTAATAAATATAATAAAAAATATAATAATAATTATTAATATTATTTTATTAATATATTTTATTAAATTATAAAGAAATAATTTAACCTTAGGGTAAACTAAAATAAAAATAATATAGTAAAAAACTTAAGAAATTAATAAAAAATAATAATTACTTAAGTAATAACTTTATAAATAGCTTTATAAATAGCTTTATAAATAGTTTTATAAATAATAAAATAAAAAAATCAATAAAAAATAATAATTACTTAAGTAATAATATAAGTAATAAAAGTAATAAATTACTTTTATAATTAAGTAATAAAATTTAAAATTTATAAAATTAACCTTTAATTATTTTATATTAATTATAAAGTAAAAAAATAATAAAAAAATTAAAAAGTAAATATTAATTATTTAAATAATATATTTATTAATTTAATAAAGTTAAAAATAATAAATAATTTTTAAATATAATTAATTAATATATTATATTATAATTTACCTATTTTTTAATATAATTATTAATTTAATAAAGTTAGAAATAATAATATAATTAAAGAAAATAATATAATATAGTTAAAATTATAAATATAATTATTATTTTAATAAAGCTAAATATAATAATAAAGTTTTTAATTATTTATAAATTAATTCCCTAAGGTTATATAATAATAAATAATTATAATAATTTAACTTTAATTATAAAGTTTTTATTTTATTTATTTATTTTATATATTTATTTAAAATTTAAATATAATTATATAAATAATAATAAAAAATTAAAATATTTTATTTTTAAATTTCAGTAAATAAAAAAAATAAAAAATTTAGTTTTTGTTTATATAATAAAAAACTTTAGTTTTTTTAATATAATAAAAAACTTTAGCTTTTTTTAATTTAGGTAGAAAAATAAAGGATTTAGTTTTTTTTAAAGTTCAAAAAATAAAATAAAAAAGTAATATTAAAGTTACTATATTTATTAATAGTTATTTATTATTTATTTCATTAATAAATAACTCTTTATTAATTATTAATAAATAATAAAATTTATTTATTTTCTTTAAGGTACTAATAAAATAAAGGAAATTTTTATTAATAATAGCTTATAATAAAGGAATTTTATTTATTAAATAATAGATTAAATAAAATAAATATAATAAAATAAACTATATAGTTAAATTTAGCTAAGAATTTAAGTTTTTAATATATAGTTTTTTTTATTTTATAATTTATAATAAATTAATAATAAATAAATTTATTATTTTAGTAATAAATTATTTTTATTAATAAATTCCATTTGTTTTATTTTCTTTAGCTTATAAAGAGGAAGAATAATAAATAATAAATAATAATAAAAATTTATTTTATTTTCTTTAAGGCCTTAATAAAATAAAGTATTATTAATTAATAGCCCTAGGTAATATAAAGTAATAAATATAATAAAATAACTAAAGTAATATTAATAATAATATTATTTCCTTTTTTAATATTAATATTTATTTTAATAATAATAATAATATTAATACTTTAGTTTTATTTTTTTATTCCTTAAGTATTAAAAAAAGTAAATATTATTTTTTAAGTTTTATAAACTTTTATAAAGTTAATTTTATTATTATTATTATTATTATTATTATTATTATTATTATTATTATTATTATTATTATTATTATTATTATTATTATTATTATTATTATTATTATTATTATTATTATTATTATTATTATT
>JBBLXW010000087.1:0-22435 GCA_037893235.1 Trichoderma afroharzianum | reverse complement strand
AAAACTATTAATATTAAATTCAATATTTATTATTTTCTTATAAGAAAATTACTATAAATAGAAAAATAGCTAATAAAGCCTTACGTAATTTTTATTTGCTTATATAATAATTATTAATAAAGATATTAATAAGCAAAGTGAATTCGTTAATTTTAGACTTAAAATTAACGAATTACTAATGAAGAACTAACGAATTTACAGATTACTAAGCTAATAAAAATATTACATAAGCAAATTATATATTTTTGAAAACTAGAGAAAAAGGGCTATCTAACAGTATTTTTTAATTCTTATAGTTATTTTATTTAATTTACTATTAATATTTTAAAATTAACAAAAGGCTAAAGAATTTCATTAGTAGATACCTTTTTCGTTAACAAATTGGCAACCCTGCTTATAAGTAAAGTTTTTTTTTTTATAATTTAGTTTTATAGTTTATAAATAAAGTTTTTTTTTTATAGTTTATAAAGTAGGGTTTTATTTTATAGTTTATAGGTAAGGCTTTAGAAATTTTATAGTTTATAAGTAAGGTTTTAGAAATTTAATAACTTATAAATAAAGCTTTAAAAATTTTATAGTTTATAAATAAGGCTTAGGAAATTTAATATTTAAAGGTTAAAAAGTTAAAGATTAAAAAATTAAAGAAAATAAAAATAAAAAAAGAAAAAAAAAGTTAAAAAAAAGTAGTTTATAAGGAAATATTTTAACTAGTAGGTATATAATATAATATAAATATTTTATTTAAAATTTCTTTTTTTTATTTTTTTAAGAAATTATACTACTTATAGTAAGTTTAAAATAATATATTTAAATTAATTTAAAATTATAATAGTTATATTTTAATATTTTAAAATAAAAAAAATATAAAATATATATTACTTATTTTTTTATATTAACTTATTTATATATAAATTTTATTAATAATAATAATATTTTTTAATTTATTTTTAAATTTATATTATATTTTACCTTTAATTTTTTATTAAATTATTTTTTAACTATTTTATAATTTATAATTTTATTTTATTTTTTTTTTATAAAATTAATTTATATATATTATTATCTTTTCCTTAGTTTATTTTTTTTATTAATATAAACTTATATAATATTTACTTATTTACTTATAATTTAAATATTAATTATATAATTTTTTAAAATATTATAATAGTAAATCTATAGTTTTATAATATCCTTAGTTTATTATATTACTTTTAATAAGTTAATTATTATATTAAACTTATTTTAAAGTTATATATTACTAATATATAGCTTTAGGAAAATTATATTATAGCTTTTATATTTAATCTACTACTTTTAGTTTTATAAATTTTACTAGTTTTATAGGTTCTATTAGTTTTATAGGTTTTATTAATTTTATAGGTTTTATTAGTTTTATAAATTCTACTATTATAGTAATTAATTTTAAATACTTTTTATATTTTTATAAATATAATTTTAATATTTTTATATATTTATATTAGTAATATTTATTATATTAAGGTATTACTTTTTTTACTTTTTAATTTATTTAAATTTACTAAACTTTTATTAAATACTTAACTAAGGAATATTAGATTTTTTTAATATTTATAAATCTTTAACTAAATTAAGCTTAATTAAATATATTAGCTTTTTAAATTATTAAAAATATTATTATAAATAAAAATATAATAATAAAAAAACTTAATTTTACTTTTATAAAGTTTATAATTAATAAATATAAAGTAAGTTATAAAATTATATAAAAAATTTAATATAAATAACTAAAAGTAAAAATTTTTTTTATTATTAAAAGCTTTATTTTTATTATATATTAACTTTATATAATACTTTATATAAAACTTAATTATATATTTTTAAGTATAAGCTATATAAAAATTTAATTAGTATTTAAGTTTATTACTAGCTTTAATTAGTTAATATTTTTAATAATTAATTATATAATAGTTATTATATAATTTACTATATTTTAAAAAAATTAAATATAAATTAACTATAAAAGTAAAATTTAATTAATAAATAAATATTTTTAATATAAAATATAATTATATTATTAAAGTATATATATTAATTAATTTAAATTTTAATAAGCTTTTTTTTATATAACTAAAGCTAAGTTAATTTAATATAAATAACTTTTTATATATAATATTAAATATATTATTACTTAAATTTTATAATTTACTTTTAGAATTTTTTTTTAATTAAAAAGCTAATAATAAAAAACTAATAATTATAAAATATATTTTACTTTTAAAATAATATTTTTTTATTATTTTTAATATAATAATAATTAAGTATTTTTATTTTATAAATATAAATTAATAATAAAATAAAATTATTTTATTAATATATTAAATATAAAGTAATAATTTTATTAATAGAAATATTACTTTTATAATATTTATATAAATAATATAATAATTAATTAATATTAAAAATAAATATTTTATATTATTAATTTTATAAATTAAATAAAGTTAATTTAATATTTAAAAATAATTTTTTTTTAATTTTTTATTAAAAAATATAAATATAATATAAAAAAATTATTTATAAATATTAATATTAACTATATTAAAAAAAGGTATTTAATATTTATTAATTTTATAAATATAATTTAATAATAGTAAATTAAAATATTTTTAAAATTATTTTAATAATTTTAAATATATAAAAAAAAAGTAATTATATAATTATATTTATTAACTTAAATTTAATTTTAAAATCCTTTACTTTTTAATTAATTAACTAAAGTATAAATTAAATTTTATCCTTTATATATCTTTTATTTAAAAATTATATTTTAATTATAAATATTTTATTATATTATAAAATTATTTTTATTTTTATATAAATAAATTTAAATTTCTTTAGGAATTATATTAACTTTAATTAATTTTTTAAAATTTAAATTTTATTATTTTACTTTAAGTTTATAATAAATTAAATAAGTAAATAAATATAAACTTAATATATAATTATATTTTTAAAAATATATTTTTTAATAATATTATATATTTTAAATTATATAATTTAAAGATTTTTTTATATTAATTAAGAATTAGTAATTAGTTTTATATATAAAAGTCTTTTAAATATACTTTTTTAAAGTATTTAAAAGTTCCTTAATTAATTATATATAAAAGTTATAGTATATTTACTATTTTTTTTTTAAATTTATATATTATAAATATATATCTTTAGTTTTTTACCTAAGTATTAATAAATATAAATAGCTTTTTAAGTAAGTTATATTACTACTTTAAAAAAAAATAATCCTTATATTACTTTTTAATTATAGTAATAATATTATATAAAATATTTAAAGTAAATATTTATTTTTTATAAAAAAGTAATATAATTTTTTATATTTATTATATACTTATATATTTTAGTTAATTTATTAAGTATTTTATTTTTATTATTATTTATTTTTATAAAATATTATTTATTAAAATTAAAAAAAAATTTTATTTTATTATTATTTTTTTTAAAAATTTACTATTATTTTTTATTAATTTATTTTTTATTTTATAATTATTATTAATTTTATAATTATTATTAATTTTATAATTATTATTAATTTTATAATTATTATTAATTTTATTATTATATTAATTAAGCTTAATATATATAAATATAAATTTAAAAATAATTTAGCTATTATATATAAAAAGGTTAAGATTAAAGTTACTAAATTTATTAGTAATTATTCATTATTTATTTTATTAATAAATAACTCTTTGTTAATTATTAATAAATAATAAATTTTATTTATTTTCTTTAAAGTATTAATAAAATAAAGGAATTTTTTATTAATAAAAATAAATAATAAAGGATTTTTCTTTATTAAATAGTAAATTAAATAAAATAAGTATAAAAAAATAAAAAATATAGGCTTATAGCCCTATTTTCTAGCTTTATAAAAATATATAATTTACTTATATAATATTTTTATTAAGTTAGCTATTAGTAAATTTATTACCTTCGTTAATAAATTATTACTAATAATAAATACCTTTATTTTATTTTCTTTAACTTATAAAAGTAAAAAATAATAAATAATAAATAATAAAAAAAATTTATTTTATTTTCTTTAAGGTACTAACGAAATAAATTATTACTAATTAGCAACCCTAGTTAAGATAAACTACCTTAATAATATACTAAGCTATAGTAGTACCTAGTAGGCGCACGGGACTATATAACTGCATAGGATTATATAACTATATAAGACCCTTAGTTAGTAAATTACCCTACTATAATAACTACTATAATTTTCTTCTAACTACCCCTATAGTTATTTTTTTTATAACTTACTTAATTATAAATTCCTTTTTTTTTCCTAAAGAAATTTATTAATTTAAAAAAAATTTAAAACTTAATTTAAATTATTATATAATAATTAATAATTATAAATAAATTATTTAAAAATTTAATTATATTAAACTTAATTAATAAAAAATATTATATTTATATAATTAATTTTATAAAGGTTATTAATTTTTAATTAATATTAGTAATTTTCTTAACTATAGTTAAATTATTTAATATTAAATAAAAACTTAATTTTATAATTATAATTATTTAATTAAGCTAGGCCTAGAGCTAAGCTAGCTGCTAAGCTAGCTATAATAACAGCTATAGTATTTACTAAGCTTAATAAAAAGTAAATTATAGTAGTAAAAAAAGTAACTAAAGATATTAAAAAGGTTATAGTAGTTATTAAAAGAAAAGGAGTTAGAAGAGGAATTAGAAAGGTAATTAAAAAGGTAGTTAAAATAGTAACTATAGGGGTAATTAAAAGAAAATTATAATAGTAATTATAAAAGTAACTAGAAGAAAATTATAGTAGTTATTATAATAGGGTAATTTACTAACTAAGGGTCCTGTGTAGTTATATAGTCTTATGTAGTTATATAGTCTTATATATCTACTAGGTATTATATAATTATATAGTCCTATGTAATTATATAGTCTTATATATTTACTAAGCGCTAGCTATAGTAAATATATTTAAGTAATATTTATAATATTATTAATATTAATAATTCTTAATTTATTAAAAAAATATAAAAAATTATAAAAATATAAAACTAATATTTTTAAAAATTAAAAAGTAAAGTAAATTAAATTAAGCTATATTAAAAATAGTAATTAATTAAAATATTTATATAATCTATTATTAGTTTTTAAATATTAAATATTTTTTAAAATTAAAAATAATAGTAAAAAAAAAGTCTAAGTTTTAGTAAATTTTTAAAAAAAAAATAATATTTTAAAGTTTAATATTAAATAATAATTTAATAAATATAATAAAAAATATAATAATAATTAATAATATTATTTTATTAATATATTTTATTAAGCTATAAGAGTATACTTTAGCTTTAACTATATTATAAAAATATACTTTTATTTTAATTATATTATAAAAATATACTTTAGCTTTAATTATATTATAAAAATATACTTTTATTTTAATTATACTATAGGAATATACTTTAACTTTAATTATATTATAAAAATATACTTTAGCTTTAATAAAACCTTTTAAAAAAAAAGTAAAAAATAAAATTAAAAAAAATAAATTAAAAAAAAAATAATATAAAAGTAAATTTAAAAAAATATTAAAAAATAATAATTATATAAATAATAAAAAAATATAATTTAAAAATTTAAAATTTAATTTTTATATTAAGGTTAAAGTATAGTTTTATATTTAAGTTATAAATATTTTTAAATAATAAACTTAATTATTTAAAGTTAATTATTAAATAAAGGAATTATAAAAAAATTAAAAAGTAAATATTAATTACTTAAATAATATATATATAAACTTAGTAAAACTAAAGGTAATAAATAATTTTTAAATATAATTAATTAATATATTATAATTTATATTTTTTAATATAATTATTAATTTAATAAAGTTAAAGGTAATAGTATAATTAAATAAGATTTTAATTATAATATAATTAATTTTAAAAATATAATTATTATTTTAGTAAAGCTAAGTATAATAGTAAAATCTTTAGTTATTTATAAATAAATTCCTTAAGGATATATAAAAATAAATATAATTAATAATAAATAATTATTATAACTTAATTTTATAAAGCTTTTATTTTTTTTATTTAAATTTTTCTAAATTTAAGTAAGTAAATAATAATAATAATAAAAAATTTAAATATTTTTAAATTTAAGTAAAAAAAATAAAAGATTTAAATTTTTTTAATTAAATTAATAAAAATAAAGGATTTAGATTTTTTTAATATAGGTAAAAAAAAAAATTTAAATTTTTTTAATATAAGTAAAAAAAAAAAAAAATTAAATTTTTTTAAATATAAGTAAATAAAAAGTAAAAAAAGTAATATATAATATAATTAATAAATATAAATATAATAAAATAACTAAAGTAGTAATAGTAATATTATATTTTTTTTTTAAATTATTATTTAAAAATATATTTAAAAATAATTTTTTAAGTTTTATAAGTTTTTTTATAAGTAATAATTTTATTATTATTATTATTATTATTTTTTTTTTATTTTTTATAAATTTAAGTATTAAATTATTATTTATAATTATATTAAATAATAAATATAAGGTTATATAATATTAATTTATTATTTTTTATTATTAATATATATAAAGTATAAAAAGTTAAGAAAAAGAAATTACTTTTTTATTTTTTTCTTAAAAAGCATAAGCTATTTTTTTTATAAAAAATATTAATTTAAAATAATTATAATATAAAATTAACTAAAAATAAAATAATAAAGTAAAAGTAAATATACTAAAGAAGGTAATTATAATTATTATTTATATATTACTAATATAAATTAATATTATTATTATTATTATTATTATTTAAATTTATATATTTATTAAAATTTATAATTTTATTTATAATTATATTTTAAATATATTTTTTATATAATAAATTTTTTAATTAAGGAAGAGGAGAAAAAGTAAATATAGTAAATTTATATTTTAAAGTATATAATATTAGTTTTTTTTTTTAACTTTTTTAAAAAGTAAGTTAGTAAAAAAAAATAAATAAAAATAAAAAAAATAAAAAAAAATAAATTATATTATTAATAAAAGCTTTAGCTTTAGCTTTAACCTTAGGTTTACTTTTACTATTAGGTTTAAAAGTAATAACTTTAATAAATATAATAAAAATATTAATAATTTAAATAATAGTAATAGTAATAAATATAATAATATAAAAAAAAAAAGAAAATTAAGTAAAGAATTTAATATTATTTATTTTAATTTAATATATATATTTACTTAATATTTAATATATTTTAAATACTTATTTATAATATAATTATATATTTTAATTATATTATAAAGTAGTAAATATATTACTATATAAATATAAAGCTAAATAGTAAAAAGTATTAAAAGAAAGTAAAAAGTTAAGTAGTAAAAAGTATTAAAGGAAAATATAAAGCTAAGTAATAAAAAATATTAAAGGAGTATTTTAATAATAGCTTTAATTTTTTAAACTTAAATATATATTTTTTTTTAAATAATATATATATAATTATTATTTAATTTTTTTTTATAATTACTTTTTTACTTTTATAATTAATTTAATAATTTTATTTAATTATTATATAATTATATTAGATTTTTAATTTTATAAATTTAATATTAAAATTTTTAATTATAAATAAATAAAACTTATTATTTAATATTTTACTATATATAAAGGTTTATTATTTAATATTAAATTAATAATTATATTAACAATTAATAGTTAAAATAGTAATAAAATTAATATCTAAGGTTATTTTATTTTTATATAATTATAATTTAAAGTTAAAAGTAGTAAAAATAATAATTATAAAGTAAAGTTATATTTTCTTAGTATAGTATAATATAGTATATTACTAAGGTTACTAAATTCATTAGTAGTTATTTATTATTTATTTCGTTAATAAATAATTTTTTATTAATTATTAATAAATAATAAATTTTATTTATTTTCTTTAAAGTATTAATAAAATAAAGAAATTTTTTATTAATAAAAATAAATAATAAAAGAATTTTATTTATTTAATAATAAATTTAATAAAATAAATATTAAAAAATAAAAAAAACTAGTTTATAACCTTAGCTTTTAGCTTTATAAAAATATATAATTTACTTATATAATATTTTTATTAACTTTATTATTAATAAATTCATTACCTTTATTAATAAATTATTATTAATAATAAATATTTTTATTTTATTTTCTTTAATTTATAAAAGTAAAGAATAATAAATAATAAATAATAAAAAAAATTTGTTTTGTTTTTTTTAAAGTACTAATAAAACGAATTGTTATTAATTAGTAACCTTATATATTATTACCTCTATTACTTTTATTACTTCTACTATAAATAACTTTAATTTATATAACCTTCTACTACTTCTACTACCTTTATTATTTCTATTACTTTTATTATAAAAAGCTTTAATTTATATAACCTTTTACTATTTTTTTTTATTTAAAATAATACTTTATAATCTTTATTATTTTTTTTAATAAAAGCTTAATATTAAATATTATATTTAGCTTAATAATTATAAAAGTAATAGCTTTTAATTATAAAGTTAGATTATATATAACTATTATTATATATAAAATATTTAGTAAAATAGTAAAAGTATTAATATTATATTTTTATAAAATATTTAATTTTTTTTTTATTTTAATAAATTAATATTATTAAAATATTATTAAATTTAGGTAATAAAAGTTAATATATAAATTTAGTTTATAATATTAAGTAATTAAAGTATTTTTTTTATTATTTTATTATTTTTTTTATATAAAAAAAATTAAATTTTTATATTATATTATATTATAAAGTACTTTTATATATAATAATATTATTAATTTTATTATTTTAATAAATTTACTTTACTTATTATAAATATTTAAATAAAAAAGCTTTTAAAGTTAATTATTTAATTTATATAAAATATTATTTTTTTAAGTTTTTTAAGCTATTATTATAATACTTTTAATAATATTAAAAATATATTATATTATATAGCGCTATAGTACTATAATATTTATATAATTACTACGGGGCCCTATAAGATTAAATCCACGAGGCCCTGTGTACCTATTGGGCGCTATGAAAAAGGTATTTACTAATGAAATTCTTTAGCCTTTCGTTAATTTTGAAATATTAATAGCAAATTAAATAAAATAGCTATAAAAATAAAAAAAGTATTATTAAATAGCCCTTTTTCTCTAGTTTTTAAAAATATATAGTTTGCTTATATAATATTTTTATTAGCTTAGTAATCTGTAAATTTATTAGTTTTTTATTAGTAATTTATTAATTTTAAGTCTAAAATTAACGAATTCACTTTGCTTATTAATATTTTTATTAATAATTATTATATAAGTAAATAAAAATTACGTAAGGCTTTATTAGCTATTTTTCTATTTATAGTAATTTTTTTATAAGAAAATAATAAATATTGAATTTAATATTAATAGTTTTATAAATTAGATTTTTTTTTAACTAATAATGTATTAATGAATTGGCAACCCTGTATATAAATTATAATAATAAATATTATAATTATAATAACTAGTTAGGATATTTAGTATAAGCTATTTAAGTTAATTAATTTTATTAATTAATAATTTACTTAATAACCTTTTATAATTAACTATTATAATTTAATTATTAATAATTTACTTTCTTTAAAATCTAATATTAACCTTTTAATATATAACTTTTTATTTAATTTAAATATATAAAATAAAAAGTTAAAGGTTATTAATAATAAATTTAATAAAAATAAAACTTTATATAAAATATTAGTTTTTTAATTAAAAATAATATCTTTTTTAATATTATATTTTTAAATTTATTTAATAACCTTTTATTTTTTTATAATAAGTAAGTTATTTATTTTATTATTATTTATTATTATTTATTTTATTATTTTATTATTTTATTATTATTTATTTTATTATTTTATTATTATTTATTTTATTATTTTATTATTATTTATTTTATTATTTTATTATTATATATTTTATTATTATTTATTTTTTTATTATTTATTTTATTTTATTATTATTTATAAATAAATAATTAATATTTTTATTAGTTACTATATTATAATTAATTAAATTAATATTTATAAATATTAAAAAATAATTATAATAAAGCTTTATTAAATTTAAATTTATATATTAAAGTTAATTAAAAGTTTAATAATACTTTTTCTATAATCTTTAATATTTAAACTTTAAATAACTAAAATTCCTATTTAAAAATAATCTTTATTTTTATTAATAAAGAATTTAAATTAAAATATAAACTTATAGGTATTTATTTTATTATTTTATTTTTATTATTTTAATAATTAATTTAATTATAGGATTTAAAAAGCTTTTAGAAAGCTATATTAGAATTTATATATTTTAGTAATTTAAAAAAACTTTAGAACCTTTTCTTTATTTACTAAATTTAAATAATTTATTTAGGTATTTATATATTTTTTTATTATTATTATTTTATAATAATAAAAATAATTATAAAGGTTATATTTATTATTAAGAGGGTTAATAAAACTATAATAACAAAGTTAAAGGAAAGCTATACCCTAGCCTTTAGTTTAAAATCTAAAATTAATCTATAGCTTAATTTAATTAACTATAGTTAACTAAGTTAACCTTAAAGATTTAGGTTATAAAGTATAATTATTATATTAAAGTTTAAGACTAAATTTAAAATATATATATAAAATAGCTTAAATAATAAAGTTTAAGTATAATATAATTAACTTTAAGCTTATAAATTATAATTTAATAACTTAATTAAATTAAATAGGCCTAATTCTTCCGTTAGGTAATAAAAAGTAATAATAATTTTTAAAAATAAATTATATATATAATGTTTTTAAAAGACTACCTAAAGAAATAATATACTTTATATAAAAGTAATAAACCTTTTTAATAATTATAAAATAAGTTAATAATTAATATATATTTACTATAAATAACTATAATAACTAAAGGTAATAAAAAATTAACTATAATTATAGCTAAAATAATAATTACTATTATAAAAACTTATAATAAAGCTATTATTAATACTATAAAGAAAGTTTACTAAAGCCTAAAGAATAAAAAAATAAAAAAGAGTAACCTAAATTAATTATAAAAAAAATATAGATTAACTAAGCTATTACTAAGTAAAAGAATTAATAAAGTATTAGTTAATAATTACTAAATAAAGGTTTAATAATAATCTATTGTTTTAATTTTAGTTAAGTAGTTTATTCTTTATACCTAGGAGAAATAAAAATAATTATAATAATAATTATATTACTTTAGGGTTATAAATTAGTAATTAATAGTTTAGTTAGTAAATTAATTAAAATTAATAAGGTTAATTAATAAATTAAAAAAAACTAAACTTAAGACTTAAGTTCAGGGTTATTAATTAATAATAATTTATTTTATTAATACTTTAAAGAAAATAAAATGAATTTTGTTTATTATTTATTATTTATTATTTTTTACTTTTATAAATTAAAGAAAATAAAACAAAGGTATTTGTTATTAATAATAATTTATTAACAAAGGTAATGAATTTACTAATAATAAAGTTAATAAAAATATTATATAAGTAAATTATATATTTTTATAAAGCTAAAAGCTAGGGCTATAAGTTATTTTTTTTATTTTTTAATATTTATTTTATTAAATTTATTATTAAATATATAAGATTCCTTTATTATTTATTTTTATTAATAAAAAATTCCTTTATTTTATTAATATTTTAAAGAAAATAAATGAAATTTATTATTAATTAATTAATTAGTAATTAAAAACTAATAAGTTTAGTTAGTATATTAATTAAAAACTCATAAATTTAGTTAGTAAATTAAGTAAAACTAAATTAATTAATTTAGTAACTAAAAAAACTAAAAACTATTAATTAATTTTATAACCTTATATTACTTATATAAATATTATAAAAATAGTATTTTTATTAATATAATTATTACTTTATATTTAATATATTAATAATATAATTTTATAGTATTATTAATTAATTTTTATAATATAAAAATATTTATTTACTTTTATATTAAAAATAATAGTAATAATAAAAATAAATCCTAAGAAATAAAATTTATTTTATTAGTTTTAGTTAAAGTTACTAAATTCATTAGTAGTTATTTATTATTTATTTTATTAATAAATAACTTTTTATTATTTATTAATAAATAATAAATTTTATTTATTTTCTTTAGGGTATTAACAAAATAAAAGAATTTTTTATTAATAAAAATAAATAATAAAGAATATTTATTTATTAAATAATAAAATAAATAAAATAGCTATAAAAAAATAAAAAATATAAGCTTATAGTCTTACTTTTTAACTTTATAAAAATATATAATTTACTTATATAATATTTTTATTAGCTTAGTAATTATTAAATTTATTACTTTTGTTAATAAATTATTATTAATAATAAATACCTTTATTTTATTTTCTTTAACTTATAAAAGTAAAAAATAATAAATAATAAATAATAAAAAAAATTTATTTTATTTTCTTTAAGGTATTAATAAAATGAATTATTACTAATTAGCAATCCTGGTTTTAGTATTTTATTATTAACTTTTTAACTAAAGAAAAATATAATAAGTAATTTATAAAGTTTAAATAATAATATATTTTATATTATATAAAGGAAGTTATATATATTTATAACTAGTAGCTTATATTATATAAAGAAAAAATTACTAAAGCCTAGGTTAATTAATATATATTATAGTTACTAAATTCATTAATAGTTATTTATTATTTATTTCGTTAATAAATAACTCTTTGTTATTCCTTAATAAATACTGAATTTCGTTTATTTTCTTTAATTAACTAATAAAATAAATTTTTTTTTATTATTTATTAATGAATAATAAATTATATTTATTAACAAAAGAAAAAACGAAATTTATTATTCATTATTAAATTTATTATTTAATTATTTAATTATTTTTATTATATTATATTACTATTTTATTTTACTATTTTATTTTACTATTTTATTTTACTATTTTATTTTACTATTGTATTTTACTATTTTATTTTACTATTTTATTTTACTATTTTATTTTACTATTTTATATTATTTAAATTATATAATTAAAATAGTAAAATAAATTAAATATTTTATATATTTTATAATATTATTTTTATTTTCTATATAGAAAGTATAATAAGGCTATAATTTAAATAGTAGAATTTAAAGTATTATTTAAACTTAAAATAATACTTTTATATTACAAAAAATTTACTATTAAAATAATTAATTAAAGTTATAAGCTTTATAAATATAATAAAAGTAATAATAATATATATTATTTATATTTTATAATAGTATTTTTATTTTTATTATATAAGCTATAATAAAGCTATAGTAACCTATAGGTATATATAGGGTTGTAAATTAATAATGATTTATTAAATTAATTTACTTAGTGAGTAAATTAGTTTCGTTAAATAGCTAAAGAAAACTAATTTCGTTAATAATAATTTACTTATAACTAAATTAGTTTTTTCAGTAAGTTAAAAAAAACTAAATTACTTACTAAATAATAATAAATAATAAATAATTACTAATTAATTATATATAAAAATCTAAAGAAAACTAATTTAGTTATAAGTAAATTAATTAGAAAGCTAAATAAAACTAATTTACTTAGAATAAATTAATTAGTTAATTAATTTATTCTAAGTAAATTAGTTTTAGTTTCTTTAGTAAGCTAAAGAAAACTAAATTAATTACTAAATAATAATAAATAATAAATAACTATTAATTAATTTAGCAACCCTAGGTATATAGGATCTTATATATTTAATTTATATAAGGTCCTATATAAATTACCAAGGTTACTAAATTCATTAGTAGTTATTTATTATTTATTTTATTAATAAATAACTCTTTGTTATTTATTAACAAATACTAAATTTCGTTTATTTTCTTCAGGGTATTAATAAAATAAAAGAATTTTTTATTAATAAAAATAAATAATAAAGGATATTTCTAAATTAAATAATAAATTAAATAAAATAGTTATAAAAGAATAAAAAATATAGGCTTATAGCCCTGCTTTCTAGCTTTATAAAAATATATAATTTATTTACGTAATATTTTTATTAGCTTAGTTATTATTAAATTCATTACCTTTATTAATAAATTATTACTAATAATAAATACCTTTATTTTATTTTCTTTAACTTAAAAAATTAAAGAATAATAAATAATAAATAATAAAAAAAATTAGTTTTATTTTCTTTAAGGTCTTAATAAAATAAATTATTATTAATTAATAACTTTATAAATTACCTAAGTAATATAATACTATAATATATAATTATATTAAAGTAAGCTAAATTAATATAATTATAATATAAAAGTAATATAATTTATAATATATTATAATATATTATAATTATAATACTTAAATTATTTAAATTAAACTTTTAAAAAATTAATTTAAAATATTATAATATTAAAAATAATTTAATTTAAAATAATTATAAAAAATAAAAATATTATTAAATTATTAACTAAAATAGTTAATTAATTAAAATCTTTATTTATAATAATAAATTTTAAACTTTCTTAAATATAAAACTTAATTTAAATTATTTAAATATTATAAATTTATATAATTACAATATATTATAATACTTATATTATAATAAACTATAGTATATTATAATATATTATAAATTATATTACTTAGGTAATTTATATAAAATTTTATATAAATTAAATATATAAAATTCTATATATTTATAAGTTACCTAAAGTTATAATTTAAATAATAAAATTTTAAATATTATTTAAACCTAAAATAATACTTTTATATTATAAAAAATTTACTATTAAAATAATTAATTATAATTATAAGCTTTATAAACCTAAGAAAAATAATAATAATATATATTATTTATACTTTATAATATTATTTTTAGGTAACCTATAGGTATATAAAATCCTATATATTTAATCTATATAAGGTCTTATATAAATTACCTAAGTAATATAGCTTATAATAGTCCTTAATAAATACATAGGACTATATAATTACATAGGACCCTTAGTTAGTAAATAACTATTATAATAACTATTGTAAAATTACTATAATAATTATTAATTTATAGTACTAAGAGTAATTTAGTTTAGAATAGGGTTACATAATTAATCAATAGTTATTTATTATTTATTATTATTTACTAATTAATTTAGTTTTCTTTAGCTTATTAAAGAAACT
The DNA here is from genome assembly GCA_037893235.1 of Trichoderma afroharzianum. Taxonomy (NCBI): domain Eukaryota; kingdom Fungi; phylum Ascomycota; class Sordariomycetes; order Hypocreales; family Hypocreaceae; genus Trichoderma; species Trichoderma afroharzianum. Next base: position 7,099 of record JBBLXW010000087.1, on the reverse strand, counting down.
AATATTAATTTACTTTAAGTAAATTATTTATTTAATTAATTTATTTAAAAGTAAATTAGTTTTATTTAATTATCTAAGTAAATTACTTTAATTTTTATATATAATTAATTAATAATTATTAGTAACCTATAGGTATATAAAATCTTATATATTTAATTTATATAAAATTCTATATAAATTACTTAAGTAATATAACTTATAATATATTATAATATACTATAGCTTATTATAATATAAATATTATAATATATTATAATTATATAAATTTATAATATTTAAATAACTTAAATTAAACTTTATATTTAAAAAAGTTTAAAATTTACTATTATAAATAAAAATTTTAATTAATTAATTACTTTAGTTAATAATTTAATAATATTTTTACTTTTTATAATTATTTTAAATTAAATTATTTTTAATACTATAATATTTTAATTAACTTTTTAAAAATTTAATTTAAATTATTTAAGTATTATAATTATAATACTAAGGGGGTCTTAAAAACAATTATATTTTTTATCTTAGCTCTATTAAAACAGAGGGTATATTAATTAGCAAAAGGTTTATTAATTTATAAAAAAAAAATACTTTAAATATAGTATTAACTTTATATAAATAAAAATATTTATATTTTTTTATATATTTTTTTTATTATTATAATTTAGCTTACTAAACTTATAATAAAAATAAAAAATACTTTATATATTATAATACTATTATTAATATATTATATTATAAAATTATAATAATAATTATATATAAACTATATTTTCTTTTTATAATAACTTTATTAAATCTTTATTATTTTTAATTATTACTACTATAATAAATTTTTCTAAAGCTAAATATTTTATTTATAATTATTAAATTAATCTAAATATAAATTTACTTTATTTTATATATTATAATATTAAAACTTTTAAAAAATATACTATTACTATAGCTAAATTATATTAAAAAAATTATTACTTAAATATTTCTTTTATAATAAAAAGCTTTTAAATATTATATTTAAGGTTATATAATTAAATTTAAGGAGCTTATTTATAGTTACTTAATAAAAGTAATTATATACTACTATAATTAGAAAAAAAATATAAAATCCTTATCTAAGCCTATTATTATATAACCTAAGGCTATTACATAAGACTTTATACTCTATAATATTATACTAATATTATTTTTATAGCTAAGGGTAAAATAATAATAGTCTTATAGTCCTAAGTAAAAAAATTTATATAGTAATTAAAGAAGAATTTTTATATTTATAAATTTATTTTTTATAATATAAAATAAAAGGTTATATAAAACTACAGTATTATTAAATTATTTTTCTATATATAAAAACAATTTCTAATAAAATATAAGTGACTTATAAATATATAAAATCCTATATATTTAATTTATATAAGGTCCTATATAAATTACCTAAGTAATATAGTACTATAATATATAACTATATTAAAGTAAGCTAAATTAATATAATTATAATATAAAAGTAGTATAATTTATAATATATTATAATATATTATAGCTATAATACTTAAATAACTTAAATTAAGCTTTTAAAAAATTAATTTAAAGTATTATAATATTAAAAGTAATTTAGTTTAAAATAACTATAGAAAGTAAAAATATTACTAAATTATTAACTAAAGTAATTAATTAATTAAAATCCTTATTTATAATAGTAAGTTTTAGATTTTTTTTAAATATAAAGCTTAATTTAAGTTATTTAAGTATTATAAATTTATATAACTATAATATATTATAATATTTATATTATAATAGGCTATAGTATATTATAATATACTATAAGCTATATTACTTAAGTAATTTATATAAGATCTTATGTAAATTAAATATATAGGATCCTATATATTTATAAATTGCCTAAAATATAAAGTAAAGAAAAGAAATATATAGAATTTTAATAAAACTAATTTTATAATAAGTTATTTTCTTATTAGAATACTCTTTTAAACTTTTTTTTTAATTAATAACTTAGTTTTAATTAATTTTTATAATATTATATTTATTACTATTATTAAGGTAATCTTAGCTAAGGGCTAAGTAATTTTCTCTTTTATTATTTTTCTTAAGGTCTAGCTATTAGTAAAATAGTTTAGAAATAACTTTATTAGTAATATAATACTTATTATAAATCTAAAAAATTATATTATTAATATAATAACCTTAAAATAACTTTAATACTTTAAGAAATATATATAATTATTAAATTTAAAAAAAATATAAGTTCTCTTTATAAATAGCTATAAGAATTATTTTATTAATAAATTTATTTATTTTATAAAGTAATATAATATTAAGCTTTTCCCTTTATTTTTATATTTTATATATTATTTTTAATTCTTTAATATTAGTATTTTTTAATTTTATAAATATTAATATTAAGAAATCTTATATTATAAAATTACTAATAGTATAATTAACTTTAGTAAAATTAACTTTTTATTTTATTTATAAGTAAAGTTACTAAATTTATTAATAGTTATTTATTATTTATTTTATTAATAAATAACTTTTTGTTAATTATTAATAAATAATAAATTTTATTTATTTTTTTAAAGTATTAATAAAATAAAGGAATTTTTTATTAATAAAAATAAATAATAAAGGATTTTTCTTTATTAAATAGTAAATTAAATAAAATAAATATAAAAAAATAAAAAATATAGGCTTATAGCTTTATTTTTTAGCTTTATAAAAATATATAATTTACTTATATAATATTTTTATTAAACTAGCTATTAGTAAATTTATTACCTTTGTTAATAAATTATTATTAATAATAAATACTTTTATTTTATTTTCTTTAATTTATAAAAGTAAAAAATAATAAATAATAAATAATAAAAAAAATTTATTTTATTTTCTTTAAAATACTAATAAAATAAATTATTATTAATTAGTAACTTTATTTATAGGAAATATATAATCAAATATTTAAAAAGTATATAATTTTTACTATTTAAAAATAAACTAGGTTTTTTTTATATAACCTTATTATTATCCTTAATTAACTTTAAAATACTTTATTTTTATTAACTAAGAATATAAATAAAAGTAAAATTATTAATTATATTAATTTTAATAATACCTTAGGATTATTATAATTATTATTATTAAAAAACTTTTTTTTTTTATTTAAAAAGTAGAAAAAATAATACTAAAGATATTAATATAATAGTAATTTAACTAAGTATTAACTTTAATACTATAGCTTTATATTTAAATAATAAATAACTACTATAATTATATTTAGTATTACCTTAAGGTTTTTATTATTTTAAAAGTATTACTAATATTATTAATATTATATATTTTTTTAAAAAAAAGAAAAGCTTTATATATATTTACTTTAAATAGTATTATAGTAATATTTAAGATAAGGATTCTAAAGGCTAAAAGTATTAGAAAATTAAGTCTTTTTTAAAAAATATTAATTATAGTAAAATATAGCTTAATAAGTATTAATAAAGTAAAAATCTAATTTACTAAAGATAATTATAATAAAAGAGTAATATAAAAAGAAAAGGTAGTATAAATATATAATAAAGAAGCTTATAATAAAGTACTTTTCCTTTGCTATTAGCTAAGGAAAGTTAAAGCTATTATTTAAGTAAATATTATAGCTTTATACTTTAATAATAATATTTTCTTTTACTTATATAATTTATTAATATATAAAAAGTAATTTAAGGAAAACTATTATACTTTATTTAATAATAATAAATAAATTTATAATTATTATTATTTTTATTATAAGCTTTATTTTTAAAATTATTTTTATAATAATTAAATATTATTAATATTATAGCTATAGTTATTAGACTATAATATAAAAACTATTAAAAAAGCTATTAATTATATAATATTAGAAGTTAAATAATAAATAATTAATTATAAAAAGTTATCCTTTAAAGCTAATAGTATTAAAATTATAAATAAATATAATTTTAAAAAGCTAGCCTTTAAATTTAAGGTTATTAAGTTTAAAAATAATAAAGAAAAAGGCGCTAGTAAAAAAGAAAGTATTAGTAAAGAAAATAATATTAGTAAAGATAATATTAATAAGCTTACCTAAGCTTAAAGTATAATATTATATTTTTTTTATTATATTAACTATATATTATTTATAGTTATATTAAATTATTATAAAATTATTAAATTTATTAATTTAAAATAAAGTACTTTTATTTATATAGTAATTATATTATAATTTATATACTTTTTTTCCTTTTATAAATTAATAAACCTTTTGCTAATTAATATACCCTTTGTCTTAGTAGAGCTAGGATAAAAAACGTAATTGTTTTTAAGACCCCCTTAGTATACTATAATATATTATAAATTATATTACTTTTATACTATAACTATATTAATTTAGCCTACTTTAATATAGTTATATACTATAGTACTATATTACTTAGGTAATTTATATAGGACCTTATATAAATTAAATATATAGGATCCTATATACTTATAGGTAGGGTTATTAATTAATAATAATTTATTTTATTAATACCTTAAAGAAAATAAAATAAATTTTTTTTATTATTTATTATTTATTATTTTTTACTTTTATAAATTAAAAAAAATAAAATAAAAGTATTTATTATTAATAATAATTTATTAATAAAGGTAATAAATTTACTAATAGCTAGCTTAATAAAAATATTATATAAGTAAATTATATATTTTTATAAAGCTAAAAAATAAAGCTATAAACTTATATTTTTTATTTTTTTATATTTATTTTATTTAATTTACTATTTAATAAAGAAAAATCTTTTATTATTTATTTTTATTAATAAAAAAAATTTTTATTTTATTAATATTTTAAAGAAAATAAATAAAATTTATTATTTATTAATAATTAACAAAGAGTTATTTATTAATAAAATAAATAATAAATAATTATTAATGAATTTAGTAATTTTACCTATAGGTTACTGTAGTTATTTATTATGTATTATTAATATTAGTTTTCATTAACTTATTAAAAAACTAATTTAGTTTTACTTAGCTAATTAAGTAATTTAATTAGTTTTCTTTAGACCTCTAATGAAACTAATTTACTTAGTAATTAATTTAATTTAATAAATTATTATTAATTTATAACCCTAGTTTAGAATAACTATAGGGAGTAAATATATTACTAAATTATTAACTAAAGTAGTTTATTAATTAAAATCCTTATTTATAATAGTAAGTTTTAGACTTAATAATTTCTATAAATAAAGTAAGTATATTTTTATTATTATAGTAGTTATTATTAGAAAATTATAGTAGTTATTATAGTGGGCTTTTATTAACTAAGGGTCCTATGTAGTTATATAGTCCTGTGTATTTACTAAGTGCTAGTTTATAATATATAACCTACTATAATAACTACTATAACTTAATATAATAATTATTATAACTTAATATAATAACTACTATAATAATTATATATAAGTCTAAAATTTATTATTATAAATAAAAATTTTAATTAATTAATTACTTTAGTTAATAATTTAATAATACTTTTACTTTTTATAATTATTTTAAATTAAATTATTTTTAATATTATAAATTATATATTAAGTACTTTAAATTAATTTTTTAAAAACTTAATTTAGGTTATTTAAGCCTTATATTTAAGTATTATAAATTTATATATACTTTTTAAATATAAAGCTTAATTTAAGTAATTTAAGTATTATAAATTAATATTTAATAATTTAATTAAGTTATTAATAATAATAGTATTTAATAACTTAGTTAAGTTAATAAAATTAATAAAAGTAATAAATTAAATATAAAAATTATAATTATTTTTTTTTAAATTATTTATTAATAATCAAAGTTACCAATTAGTGATAATTTATTTCATTAGTACTAGGGTTACTAAATTAATCAATAGTCATTTATTATTCATTATTATTCACTAATTAATTTAGTATTCTTTAGTTAATTAAAGAAACTAATTTAGTTTTGTATTATTTAGAAGAAAATAATAAGTAAATTTATTATTAATTTTGTTATTAATTTACTTAAAAATAATAAACTATTTCTATTTTAGCTAATTTTTAATTATATAATAATAAAAAATAATTATAAATAATAAAAAAAATCTATTTTTATTTATTATATAATTAAAAATTAACTAAAATAAAAATAGCTTATTATTTTTAAGTAAATTAATAATGAAATTAATAATAAATTTACTTATTATTTATTTTTCATTATTCTTTATTTATTTTTAAAGAAACTAAATTAGTTTTACTTATAAATCTAATGAAACTAAATTATTTACTAATTAATTTAATCTAATAAATTATTATTAATTTACAACCTTAATTAGTACTTTAAAGAAAACAAAATGAATTTTTTTTATTATTTATTATTTATTATTCTTTACTTTTATAAATTAAAGAAAATAAAATAAAGGTATTTATTATTAATAATAATTTATTAATAAAGGTAATAAATTTACTAATAATAAAGCTAATAAAAATATTACATAAGTAAATTATATATTTTTATAAAGCTAAAAGCTAAGGCTAAAAGCTAGTTTTTTTTATTTTTTAATATTTATTTTATTAGATTTATTATTAAATAAATAAAATTCCTTTATTATTTATTTTCATTAATAAAAAATTCCTTTATTTTATTAATACTTTAGAGAAAACAAAAAGACAGGGTTGCTAATTCATTAATGAAAAAGGTATCCATTAACGAAATTCTTCAGCCTTTCGTTAATTTTGAAATATTAATAGTAAATTAAATAAAATAGCTATAAGAATTAAAAAAATACTATTAAATAGCCCTTTTTCTCTAGTTTTTAAAAATATATAATTTGCTTATGTAATATTTTTATTAGCTTAGTAATCTGTAAATTCGTTAGTTCTTCGTTAATAATTTATTAATTTTAAGTCTAAAATGAACGAATTCACTTTGCTTATTAATATCTTTATTAATAATTATTATATAAGCAAATAAAAATTACGTAAGGCTTTATTAGCTATTTTTCTATTTATAGTAATTTTCTTATAAGAAAATAATAAATATTGAATTTAATATTAATAGTTTT
>JBBLXW010000086.1:0-23063 GCA_037893235.1 Trichoderma afroharzianum | reverse complement strand
TTATAAGTTATTATAATATTAATAATAATTTTTTTTATTTTTTTAAATTAATATATTATAAGTATTTATTAATATATAATTATAATTCCTTAGTATTTAAATAATAAGTATTTATAAATATATTTTATAATTTTCTTTTATAAGTTTTAAAATACTTAATATTTATTTTTATTTATAAAGTATTTATTTTATAATATAACCTAAGATAAAAATTAATATAGTTTTTAATTTTTTATATATTCTTTAATTTTTTTAAAAAGTTTATTATACTTTTATATTTTAAAAATTATATTAAAAAATCTTTATTTATAATTACCTTATATATTTTAATATAATATAATACTTTAGTAATTAAAAATTTTTTAAAAATAATTAATTTTTTTACTAAATATATTAACTTTTTTATTTTCTAATCTTTTATAATATATAAGTTTATAATTAAATTTATTTAAAAATTTAAAATATTTTAATTATTTTTTAAATAGTTTTTAAATAAATATAAAATAAATAATATTTTAATAATTAGTAAAAATTTTAATTTAAAATTTACTTTTTTTATAATATTAACTTTATTATTTTAAATAATTTTTAATTTTTAAAAATTTTTTATTATAAATTATATAATTAAGTTTAATTTTATTAAGTTTTTAAAAATAAAATATAATAAAGTAAAGTTTTTTTTTTATTATTTTATTAATTTAGTACTTTTTTAATTATATATTTTAATATATTAATTTTAATTTTTATTAGTTTTTTTAAATTATATATAACTAAAATAAATTTTAAAGTTATAGCTTATTTAATTACTTAAAATATTTATTTTATTTTTTTTATTTATTTAAACTTTTAATTTTTTTTTATTATATTAATTAAAAATTAAGCTAAAATTAAAAAGTTTTAAATAAAATATTAATAATAATTAATTAATTTATAAAAACTTTATACTTTTTTAATTAATATTAATATTAGTTATTTATTAATTATAGTAGTTTTTTTTAAATTTATTTATATAATTCTAAGGGTAATAATATATTTTAAAAATTTTATTTTTTATATATAAAATTAATATTTTTTAAGGTTTATAAAGAAGTAATTATTTTATAATATTTAAAGTATTAAATATATATATTTTTTATATTTTTTTTTAATTTTTAAATATATTAAAATATTATTTAAATATATAATAATAAATTTATTTTAATATTTTTAAAAAATATAATTAATTTTTTTTTAAAAAAATATAAGTATATTTATTAATTTTTAAAGTATTACTAAAAATTTATAAAATTCTCCTAAGGTACTAAAAGTTATTATTTATTTATATTTTTCTTTTATTTAAGTTAATTTATAAATATTAATAAAGTTTAATTAAAAATATATTATAACTTTTTATAATTAATTTTTTATTTTAAATATTAATAATAAAAAAGTTTAATTTTTAATTATAATATTATTTAATTATTTATAATTAATAATTAATTATAATTTTTTATTTTTTTTTAAAATAAAAATAATAAAGTATTATATTAAGGAATTAGAAATTTTAATATATTTCTTCTCCTTTTATTCTTATATTTATTTATTAAAAATATTAAGTTTTAATTAATTAAGGTTATATAATAAAAAGTATTTTAATTACTTTTTTTTTAATTTTATTATATAATTTTATTTAGTATATAATAGTATTTATATACTTTTGTTAGAATTAATTAAGGTTTTTTAAAATAAAGCCTTAAATTTTTAATATTATTTTAAAATATTAGTTATTAAATTTATAAATTTTTTTTCTTTTTTTTAATTATTTCTTTTTTTATAATTTTTAAAAATTAATTAAGTTTATATAAATTTTATTTTCTTTTAGTAAACCTTTTTAAAGATTAAGCTTTTGTAGTTTTAAATTATTTTTATTATTATTATATAAAAATCTTTTTAAACTTAAAAAATTAAAGTTTTTAACTTTTTTTATTTTTTTTTTTAAAGTTTTTTTATTACTTCATTAATAAATTAAGCTTTTATTTTATATTATTATAAGTTTATATTAGTATAACTATAATATACCTAAGATAATATTATATTTTAGAATATTAATAATATTATATATTACTAAAGTAATTTAACTAAATACTTTAAAATATAAGTAATTAGTTTATTTTTTTATTTATTTATTATTATATTTAAACTATTTTTTTTATAAAAAAGTTAATATAATTTTTTTTTATTTTTATAATAATTATAAATATATTATAATTATAATTAATATATAATTCTTATTTACTTTAAAGTTTACTAAAACTTTAAGTAATTTTTTATTTTATATTATTATAAAAATAATTTTTTTTTTAAAAACTATTTATTTTTTATTACTATTATATTTATATTTTTTTTTAAAAAATATAAATTCTTTATTAATTTTATAATACTTTTTATTTAAAGATTATTTTAGTTTTTTAAATATTAGTTTTTAATTTTATATAATATATATAATTTATAGTAAAGGTTTTTATAATTTTCTTATTCTATTACTTTATAATATAGTTTTATTTATTTAATATAGATTTTATAAATAATTTTATTATTTTATAAATTATTTAAAGTTTTTTAATATTTATAATATTTTTTAAGTAATTTTTTAAATACTTTTATATAAATTTTAAAGTTAAATTTAATATTATATAATTAATTTATTAATTATTATCTTATAATTTATTTTTTTTTTAAGATTAAGTTATATTAGTTTTTTAACTTATATTTTTAATATTTAAGGTAATTTAGTTTATTATATTATTAATATTATTTAAAGGTATATACTTTAGTTTTTTTATTTTAATTATATTATTAAATAAGCTTTAAGGTTTAATAAATAATATATTAATAACTTAGGTAATTCTTTATTTATTTATTATTTTTATATTTATAAAATATAATTAAATAAAATTTAAGTATTATAATTTATAATTCTTAAAATTTATAAATAACCTTTTATTTACTATATTATCCTTTATAATAAAGGTTTATAATAAAAATTACTAAGTTTTATTATAAAAAAATATTATATTTTACTTTTTATTTTAAGTAATATATATATTAATAAATAATATAGTTTATTTAATAAATTTAGTAATAATTATTATTTATAAAATTAATCTAAGGGTAGTCTTAAAGTATTTACTAATATTTTCCTTTAAATCCTTATATTTTATTTATATTTAAACTTATAATAATTTATTATTTATTATTATATATTTACTATTATATAAGCCTATTTTAAATTTTTTAATAAATAAAAGTCTTAATATCTTATTTAAGATTATAAATATTAATTTATTATTATAGTTTAATAAATTTATTAATTTTTTTAAATTTACTTTTAATAAAGTTAATAATATTTTTAACTTATCTTTTATATAAAAGTAACTTATAGTTTTATTAAACTATAACTTTAGTTATAGGTTTTTTAACTAAATTAAGTATATTATTAAATAAAATTATTTTTTTTAATTTCTTTAATTTTTCTAATTTTTCCTTATACTAAAGGTAATTATTATCTTTTTATTATAATAAATTAAAAAATTATTTATTTATATTTATAATATAAACTTTTTTTTTTAATTTTAGAATTTTATTTTATATTTTTTCTTAAGTATTTAATAATTTTTAACTATATAATTATTTTTTTTATAATTATAATACTTAAATTCTTTCTTATATTATAGGATATTTAGATTTATTTTTTTAAGTTTACTATTATTATTTTTAGTAATTTCTTTATTTTATTTCTTACTTTAGTTAGTTTAGTATTTACTTTATTAATATTACTAAGTAATATTAGTCTTAAGTTTATATAATAAATTATTTACTTATATATAAATATTTATAAATAAAACTAAGGTATATATAAATTAATTAATATTATAAACTTTTTCCTTAATTTTTTTTTAAGTTTATTATAAAAGTATTTAATAAAAGCTAATTTATTTTAGTTAAATTATATAATAATATTTTTAAATTTTATAATATAATTTAAATATTTTTTTTTAATATATATTAATTAAAGTATTTTTAGTTATTTTAATTTTATTAATATTTTTAAATATTTTTTTTAATTTAAAAATATATTTATTATAATTACTAAAGATTTACTAAGTTTATTTTTTTATTTCTTTAGTTAGACTTTTTAAATAGTTATTTAAAATAAATTTAAACTATTTTAAAGTAATATTTTTAAAGTATAAAGTAATAAAATAAACTTTTTTTTTAATAATATTAAAAATATTTTTAAAATTTTTAAAATATACTTTAAGTTAAATTAAATATAAATAAAAATTTTTAATATTTTCCTTAAATATAAAAAATAACTATTATTTAATAAAGATTTTAATATTAATTATCTTAGGTTTTTTTTTATTAAATTTATTAACTAAGACTTAGTTAAGTTTATATATATTTTAAATAAATATTACTAATTTATTTTTTTTAAAAAAAATAATATTAAATATATTTTTTATAATAATATTTTTATTTTTATTAATTATAAATATAATGAACTAAGTTCCTATAGGTACTATAGGTTAATTATTTTCTAAGGGATAAACCTTAGAGTAGTTTTATAGTTTATATTAGTAAAGTAATTAAGTTAGTAAATAGGTAATTTTATTATTAATAGTAAAATAAAGTATTTAAATATTTAATTTAAGTACTATTATATTAATAATAACTAGCTATTTTAGTATTTTAAATAAGTAATATAAAGTAAACTTATATACTTAGTTAACTTAAGCTAGATTAATAGCTTATTTATTAATTTATAGCTAAATTAATAGTTTATAAATTAATCCTAGGTTAAATTAAGAAGTTATATTTTAATCCTTTTTTAATTAATTAAAGAATTAAAGTTAATTTAGTTTTAGTTAATTTATTAACTTATTATTATAACTTTAAAAGTTAGTTATAATATAATATCCCCCCTTCTATTAGTTTTATCTTTAAAACCTTACTATAATTAATATAAGTAGCTGCTCCCCCTTTATTTTTTATTAATATCCTATTTTTTTATATCTAATATTTCTTATTTAATTATTATATTAGGTATTTATAAAAAGTCTTATCCTAAAATAAAGTATTATAATATTTTTTTAGAAATTATTTTATTTTATTTTATTAAAATAAAGGATTATATATATTATTTTAATAAAAAAAAGTAAAGCTTTTTAAAGTATTAAATATTTAAAGAGGATTTAATTTATTATACTAAGTATATAAAAGATAATAAATTTTTTTATAATATATATCTATTATTATTAACTTAACTTTAAAAAATTACTTTATTTTATATATAATATAAAAATACTTTTAAAAAGGCTAAGGAAAAGTATAAGGTTATTAATATAAAAATTAAATATTTTTATAAATAAAAGTGTCTTTAGTTAAAAAAAATAACTTATGCAGTTATATAAGGTATTAATAATTTAAATAAGTTAAATAAGGTTAAGTATAAAAAAGTAAAGGCTGCTTACTTAGTTATTATAATATAGTTAGTAAAAGGTTTTTCTAAAGCTACTTTTATTTTTTTAAAGTTAAGGGATTATTTAAAGTTATTAATAATAAATCCTAAATTAGCTTAAGCCTTAGGTTTTAATAAAGTTTTTTTACTAATGTTATTAAGTTCTTAAGATACTTAATAAGTTTTTATATTTTTTTTTTTTTTTTTTTATTATACCTTATAGTATTACTTACTATTTTCTTTTATTTTTATTATATTAATATCTTTTACTTTATATTTTTCTTTTTTTCCTTTAATAATAATTTTATTTTAAATAAAATTTTTAATTTCTTTATTAATTTATACTTTTTTTAATAAAGAAATATAAAAAATTAAGTATATATACTTTTTTTATTTTTTCTATTATTTTAAAAGTTTAAATTTATAATTTATATTTTTAATTTTTTTTAAAATTTTATAAAGTTTAAGTTTTTTAAAATTAAGTTTATTATTTAGTTTATTTATTTTAATATTTATTTATTTATTTCTTTATATATATTAATATAATTAAATTATATCCTTTTTTTATAAAATTAGTTTTTTAAGCTTATATTTATTTATATATTTAATTATTCTTTATTAAATAAATTTAAGTTATTATTATAGTTTATTATATAATTTAATTATATTTTTTACTTTAATTATAGCTTTTTTAATATTTTCCTTTTACCTTAGTAATTAATAAACTTTAGGTTTAAATTTATAATTTAAAAAAAATAGTAATTTTTTTATTAATTTTAATTTTATATTATTATAAATTAGTTATATAATAGAAAATAGTTCTACTTAATTATTTTATTTAAAGTTAATATAATAGTATAAATAAATTTTAATTATTTAATTAATTTTTTTTATTTATTTATTTATTTATAGGTAATAGACTATATTAACTTTATAATTTATTTTTAATTTAGCTATAAATATTTTTTAGAATTTAAATATAAATATATTTCCTTTATTAAAGATTATATTTTTTAATAGCCTATGATTATTTATAATATATTTTATTATTATATATACTAATTCTTTTATATTACTAGCTTTTTTAAATAGTATAAAATAAATTATTTTTATAAGTTTATTAACTATTATAAAAATATTATTATAAAGTACTTTTATAATTAATTTTTTTAAAAAAAGTAACTTAGTAATTAAGTTAAATAAAATTAAGTCCTATAGTTATTATAATATAGGTAATAGTTATAATTATTTATAAGGTTTATACTTAAAGCTTTTAGTTTATTTATATATTATATATTTTAATATAACCTTTTATACTTATATTTTAATACTTTTAAATTTAAAATATTATTTTACTTATTATATAGTTTTTTAAATTTTATAATATTTATTAAGCTTATATATATAAATTAATTTTATTACTTTACTTTATAAATCTTTTAATACTTAAATAAGTTTATTTAATATTAAGTATTTAATATTTATAAAAATATTTTTTAAGTATTATTTATTTTTCTAATTTTTAATATATTTTTTTATATTATTAATAATTAAATTATTTATTTTAATTTAATATAAGGTATTAATTAATTAAATTACTAAGTTATTATATTAGTTTTTTTTTAATATTTAAGCTTTAACTTCTAAGATTTTTTAAAAGTAATTTAAGTATTTACTAAGTATATTAGTATATTTATTATTTAATTTACTATAATATTTAATAATAAGCTTAAATTTAAAAAATTATTTATAATACTTAACTTATTTATAAAATAATTTTTATATTATTATAAAGTAAGTAATATTTTAATAATTTATAAAAATAATTATTAAAAATTAACTTTTTTTATAATAATATTTTTAATATTATTTATTAAGTACTTAATATATAGCTAAGAATTTTTTATTATAAATAAAGTATTTAAGTTTTAATTTATATAACTTTTTAAAAAAGTAAGTAATTAATCTAAGTTTTTTTTTTTTATATTATTTAATTAATTAAGTATTTTATTAATTATATAATTTAAGGTATTAGTTTTAATTATAATAAGTTTATTTAAGTTAAATATTATAAATACTAATATATTTATAAAAGCTTATTTAAAATAATTAAAAGTTTTTTAAATATTTTATATTAGTTTAAATTTAATATTTTTCTTAGTTAAGTTTATTAATAATATAGTAATTTTTAAAAAGTCTTTAATAAAATATTAATAATAATTAATAAATCCTAAAAAGCTTTATACTTACTTAATATTCTTAGGTAGCTTTTAGTTATTAATTACCTTAAGTTTCTTAAGGTTTATTTAAATTTTTCCTAAGGTAATAATATATTTTAAAAATATAACCTTTTATATATAAAAATTATATTTTTTAGGTTTTACTAAAAGTTTATTATTCTATAGTATTTATAATACTTTTTTAATATATTTCTTATATTTTTCTAAGTTTTTAAAATAAATAAAAATATTATTAAAGTATATAATAATAAAATAATTTATATAATTTTATAATATATAATTAATTATTTTTTAAAAAAATACTAAAGTATTTATAAATTTAAAAGATATTACCTAATATTTATAAAGTTTATATTTTATATAAAAGGTAGTTTTTTATTTATTACTTTTTTTAATTTAAATAAGGTTATATATTTCTTTAAAATTTAATAAAGTAAAAATTTTAGCTTTTGTAAATTAGTCTTTAATTTTGGAAATTAATAGTAGTAATATAATATTTTTCTTAGTTATTATATTTAATTATTTATAATTTATAATAAATTAAAGTTTATTATTTTTCTTAGGTATAAATATAATTAAATATTTTACTAAGGATTTAAAAGGTTTAATATATTCCTTTTTTAGTTAATTCTTAATTTATTTATTAAATATCTTAAGTTTAGTAATACTAAAGTTATAGATTTTATTAAATATTAGTACTTTATTATTTATAAGTTTAATTTTATAATTTTATTAATTATACTTTAGTAATTTAATATTTAGCTTTTTATTAAAGGTTAATATATACTAAAGATTTATTAATATATTTTTTAAATATTTTAGTATTTAGTTTTAGTAATATAATTCCTTAACCTTTTATATAATTAAGTTAAGAAATTTAAGTTATTTTTTTTTTAGTTTTTTAATATATTTAATTATTTTTAAAAGCTTTTTTAGCTTTATAATTTATATTTATTTTATAATTTTTTTATTTTTTATATATTTTTTTATTTTTTTATTTAATATAAGGGTTATTAATTTTATTATTAAGGATATTATAGTATTTTATTAATCTTCTTAATTTAGTTATAATTTCGCTAGTATATTAATTAGTTAAGTATAAAGTTACTATTTTATATAACCTTCCTTTTAATTAATATTAAGGTTATATAATTTTAACTAATTATATCTTAAAAGTATATTATATTTTATAATATTTATAATATTAAATTTAAATATATTTTTAATTTTATTAAACTAAATTATAAAGTAATTAATTTTATAGTTAATAATTTTATTATTATAAATAAATTATAGTTTTTTAATATTTATAAAAGTATATAATTTCTCCTTTTTATAATAATTTAACTATAAGTAGTTAATTAATTAAAGTATAATATAGTTTATTATAACTCTAGAATTTATATAGACTATAATTAATTTATTATTTAATTATTTATTTACTAAAAACTTCTATAGCTTTTTTTCTCCTATTATAATATTTAAGTTATAATAAGTTATATTATTAATATTATTATAATAATTATTATTATTATAAAGGATATTATTATTTATTTTTTTATTATAAAAGTTACTTTTAATATTATTTAATTTTAAAATAATTTAACTTAGCTTATAAACTTAAATATTATAATATTTATACTAAGTATATTTAAGTTTTAAAATATATTTATTAATAAGCTTATAATATTTCCAAAGGTTATTTTAATTAATTTTTTATATTTTAGTATTATAATTATATTTACTAATATATTTTTTAAAGTTAAAACTTTATTATATTAGGTTTTTAATAATATATATAAGTATATAATATTAATATTAGTATTTTATATAATTATTTTTATTATAAAGTATAAATTTATTTTATATATAATTAATAATTTTATAATTTTTATATTATTTTATAAATTTATATAAAGTATATTATTTATATAAAAATAACTTATAGTTAATAATATTAATTTTATTATATTAATTTATAAGTAAAATATTATTAATATAATATAATATTAATTCTATTACCTTAGGTTTAAGGTATAAAGTATTCTTTTTATTAAAATATTATTAAAACTCTTTCCCTAATACCTAAGTCCTATTATAAGTATTAGTTAAGTTAATTCTTAGGATTTTTCCCTATTACTTAATAAGTTTTTTTAATATAAGGCTTATTAATAGCATAGTATTTAAAAAATTATTATAATTATTATTTATATTTATATTATATAAGTAAAAGCTATTATTAAATAATTTATAAAATTTATAAAGTTTATATAACTTATTTATAAATAATCCTTAGGTTTTATATTTAACTTTAAAGTATATATTTAAAAAAATATTAACTTATTATTAATATTTTTTATTAATTTTACAAAAGCTAAAATTATAAATCTTTTTACTTTTATTATAAATAATTTTATTTTTACTTTTATTATTTTTTTTATTTAAAAGTTTTTATTTATAAAAATATTTAAGTCCTTAGGGTTTTTATAATTTATAATTTAAGTATAATTTACTAATATTAAAGTTAATATATCTTATATTATAGTTCTACTATATAATATTATATTTTTATTATATAAGTTTTTTTTATTTTTATTTATAAAATATTTTTTTTTTTATTAAAGTTATATAAAGATTTTAAAGTATTTTTTTAAGTATTTTCCTTAAGTATATTTAAGGTTTATATCTTAGGTCCCTTAGGGAATTAACTTAATTTTTATTTATTACTAAGGTATATTTAATATTTATTATTATAGTATATTAAAAAGTATAATATATTATAATTTACTAAAGGTTATATAATATTAATTATTTAATTTTTTTTAAGTTTTAGGATAAATATAAATTTTTTATTACTATTTTTTTTTAAAGTTTAATAGTATTTTTTTATATATTTTTTTTTTTATAATTATAATATTTAATATTTTTTTATTATATTTTAATAATACTAAGGTTTATAAAGCTTAGTTTTTTATTATTATATATTATAAAGTTTTTTTTTTTTTACTTAATATTATTACTAAAGTAAAAGTATTTTAAAATTACTTTTTAAAAATTCTTTTTTTACTTTTATTTTTAATATTATTAAAATTATTATTTATTAATATAAGTAGTTTTTTTAATAAGTTTATTAAGTATATTAGGTTTTTTATTTTTAAAAAACTTATTTTTAATATTTAAATTAAGTCTTTAGTAATAAAATATTTATTATACTTTATTATTAAAGTTAGTTTTAATAATTAAGTATATAAAAGTAATAGTATATTTTATATAAGGTTTTTTTTATTTAATTTAAAAAAGTATATCTTTAGCTTTTTTAAATTTATTAATTTTTTTATATAGTTTTTTAAGTTATTATTTAAATATAATATAATTTATAAATAAGGTAATTATATATAACTTTTTTAAAGTTTTTTTTTACTTAAAATTTCTAAAATATAATTTAAATTAGTTTTTAATAATTTTAATTAAGTAAGTTCCTATAGTTTAAATTTTTATAATATTATTAACTATAATAATTAAAAAGTAACTAAAGTAGTTTTTTATATTTATAAAGAATTTTTAAATTTATTTAAAATCTTTTTTAAATTTATTAAATAGTAGTAGTTTAATAATTTCTTTAGGTTTTTATATTTATACTACAGGGGCTAGGTATACTATAGGGTTTATTACTAATTACCTTTAAAAAGTTATAATAGTAGCTGCTTAAGTATTAATTATTTAATATAGTTATTTTATAAGTTCTTTAAGTACTATAAAGTATTAATTAGCTTTATTTAAATTAACTAGTAGTTATAAAGTTATTATAATATTTTTAGTAATATTTTTAAAATTATTTTATATTTTAATATTACTATTTTAATTACTTTAAGTATTACTTTTATAAATAATATTATTATTTAAAACTTTAAAGTTTATAAACTATTAAGTTTTTAATATTTTATTACCTATAGGTCTAAGGTAATTATTTAAATAAAAGTTATTATTATATAATAAATTAGGTTTTTATAAATATTATAAATTAGTTATTTTCTAAGGGATAAACCTTAAAGTAGTTTTATAGTTTATATTAATAGAGTAATTAAGTTAGTAAATAAGTAATTTTATTATTAGTAGTAAAATAAAGTATTTAAATATTTAATTTAAGTATTATTATATTAATAATAATTAACTATTTTAGTATTTTAAATGAATAATATAAAGTAAACTTATATACTTAATTAACTTAAGCTAGATTAATAGCTTATTTATTAATCTATAGCTAAATTAATAGTTTATAAGTTAATTTTAGGTTAAATTAAGAAGTTATATTTTAATCCTTTCTTAATTAGTTAAAGGATTAAAGTTAATTTGGTTCTGGTTAACCTGTTGGCCTATTATTATAACCTTAAGAGTTAGTTATAATAATAAATATACTAGGTTTAGTAGTTAAGGTATTATTAATTAAGTTAAATTTAGGTATAATAATTTATATTACTTAAAGGTTATTTAATATCCTTTTAAATAAAAGTTATTAATATATAATATTTTAACTTAATACTTAAGTAATATAAAGTAAATTCCTAAAGTAATAAACTAAAGTTAATTAATTTATATTAATAAAAAGAATAGGAAATAGCTTTAAATAAATATAATTATAAAATAAGTAAAATATTACAATCTAGTCCACTGTAACAGTTAGATCCCTTATAAATAGCTAATTCTATTATAGTAATTACTACAATTGCAATTATTAGCTTAATTTTTTACTCTATTTAACTTAATAATTTAATAAAATTATTATATAATAATTATATATAGCTAATAGCCTAGGGTTTAATTCCGGCTTATTAGGTAATTTAAGCTAAATTATATTAGACTTCTGCTGTTAATAAGACCTGTGGAAAAACATTATAGGGAATATTATAGTACCCTTAGGGGTTAGAACAGCTGTTTAATATTACTAAAATAGCTAGGGTTTCTTTATCTTAAAGCTATATAAGGCTTAAGGATAAGCCCTTAGAGAAGGAGAGAATTGTATTATAATCTAGTTTACTATAATAGTTAAATCTTTTATAAATAGCTGGTTTTATTATAGTAATTACTATAATTGCAATTATTAGCCTAATCTTTTACCTTATTTAGCTTAATAGTTTAATAGAATTATTATATTAAATATAATAAAAATTTAATTTATATTTAATCTTAATACTTTATTAATAATTATTTATTTAAGTTATTTAAAAAGCATAAAGAATTAAATTTTATATATTTAATTATTTTTAGTAGCTTATTTAATAAAGTTTTATTATACTTAGTAAGCTTATAACCTTAGTATTAAAGACTTATATACTATAATATATATATTTTAGTAAGCCTGTGAAATTCGGTTATAATTGGCTATCTTCCTTCGTGGTTTTCCCAAAGGGTATATACTTCGGATCAGGTCGTAACATATTAAGAAACCACAAAAACAGCTAATGAAGTAGCTACTTAAAGGTTACTATCAAAGAGAAATAGGTATTTTAAAATAAGCTGTCCTTAAGTAGTTCAAAAAAGAAAAACCGAGTTGAGACAAATATATATAGTAGCTATCACACAGGCTAATAAAATAAAGCAGTCTGTAGCCTACTTAAGTAGGTATGTAAATAAATAGTGTAGCCTACTTAAGTAGGTATGTAAATAAATAGTGTAGCCTACTTAAGTAGGTATGTAAATAAATAGTGTAGCCTACTTAAGTAGGTATGTAAATAAATAGTGTAGCCTACTTAAGTAGGTATGTAAATAAATAGTGTAGCCTACTTAAGTAGGTATGTAAATAAATAATGTTACTTAATTACAACCCTCGAGAATCCAAGAACCCTAACATAACCTCATAGCCAGCGGAAGCATTTGTCGACAACATTGAGGCATGACCTGTATTTGGCTGCAAGTAATAGGTAAGGTCGTCTACACCCACGCCTGGATAAATCTGGCGAGCAAAGGCTTCGCTGTAGATACCGCTGCAATTGCCATTACAGATGAAATTATCAAACTCGCCAACAAAAAACTGTAAGAGAAAAAGAGTTAGTCGTCTTGGTATTATCTGAACGTTTTGGAGACAGCCAAAGTACGATTATACTCTCTACTTACCATTAACGGGCCTTTGTAATTGGGTGCGGGTGCGAGCGGGTTGTCATCTTCGGATGAGTACTCGCCTATGGCCTCGGGCTGCTTTATGCTGTCGGCATAAGTAAGCAGAGCTGGGTCCAGAGTGGCCTTTTGGAAAAATAGCTTCTGGAGAGTTTCCTCATTATCCAAAACGAAATAACCCGAGCCATATTTGGCAAAACGGACGGGATCGCTCTCTTTAGCGAATGCGTGATTGTAATTCAAGACGTTGAGCGGGTTGGTGGCTTCTATGCTGTTAGGGTAAAGGCCTGTAAAAATAGCGCCATCAATGATATCGGGGTAGTTGATAAGCATGAGCGAGTTAATATATGAGCCGAACGAGTGGCCGATATGGACAACTTTGGTAGGTACGAAATCGAACTTGGCGCTTGCGTTGCTGATGGCTGACGATGCATTGGAGGAACTCAACAGTTTTCCACCGCGGGCGATTTTAGTCAGGCCTGCCAAAATTTCAATTTCCACTGGAATCTGAACATCATCATAAGCATCTGGCTTCTCAGATGCACCGGTGCCGAGTCGGTCGTAAGAAAGGACGGAGTAACCCTTGTTGATAGCGGCATCAACGTAGGAGTACTGCTGTGGATCAACCTCTACGTCGAAGTATCTAGATCAAGGATTCATCAGCGGGCTTCCATAGTTGGTTTTCGTCATAAGATTCGTTGCTAACTCTTTGCCAAAACCAAGCCCAGGGGTTGCGATTTGCAAAATGCCTGCTTTACTGGTCTTCCGGGACGGCACGCACAATTGCGCACCGATATTGAATGTTTTGTTAACATCTACGCGTTCAGTAATACGTTCAGTGAAGTTGGAACTGCTCCACGTAGTAACATTCACGGTCCAGTCCATGGCGTCAATACTGCTATCAACACGGGGTTGGTCATAGTGGTAGTTGGTGGCCACCACATGGACTGGAATCTGGAGTTGGACGCATAGCTTGGTGGTTGTGGTCGTAGCGGAGCCGGTAGGGGTACTAGCTGTGGTAGAAGCCAGAACCAGAGCCCCAAATGAAACGAGAGGGAGAATGCCGCCCATTGCGTGCGTTGTTTTGCAGTGAGTTTACAATTGAGATCGTATGAATGTCGAATGATTTCTCTGTGCTAATCAGATATGATCTTTGGTGGCAAGACTCCCTTCTTATACCCGTTCTGATGCCGCAAACCGCTTTTTTTGTTCGTTGGCTTTCATCACCGTATTCAGTGCGTGTTCGGTATATTGCGTTTAGCGTAATCGCCGACAGCGTCCAGCGTATTCCTACAGTACAGCTCACGTAAGATACGCAAGCCAGTTAATTAAAAAGCAAGACCCTTCCATATCATGCAATTGAGGCTCTTGTAGGTAATTACAAATTACTAGGTACTCTCAGACGAAGTGCATGATGCTTTTCCGTATTAATGCTTTTCTAAGTATATATTAAACAGCAGCCTTTCGCTTTTCCATCATGTACTAGAGACCGATTTCTACATAAATTGATATAGCAGCATGAACACAGAGCTGAATTAGGTGCTCCTATGACAATTTCAGAGGACTTTTAGTTATCAAACATCGAAGCAAGCTTGATTAATGAACTACATGTTATCGATTTAGAAGAGAAAATTGATACATGCTGCTCTCACTACTCCAGAATTTAAGAGCGGAATCCTGCTGGGCGCATGCCACCACCTCTCGATATTACACCACCCTCACCGTCAGAATGGGCGGCATTATCTCCAACTTGCTCTCAACTACAAGTTTGCTTATCTCGGGGGCTGTGGCTGTGTCTATTTCAACACCTCGAGCTGAATAATGGGCTCGAAGACGTTGGTTTGGGCGGTCTCCTGTCCTACTTTCTTTACAGAAATGTGGTCGTCAAGGGGCTCTTGAAGAAGCATAGGCCTCCACCCTACAGTCAAGGATTCATGATAAGATCAAGCAGTCATCAGATAGTGAAAATGCATAGCCAAGTCGCAAAGGTGGTTCAAGATGTGCCATGCTGTGCGTATTCCTGTCTGTGCGGAAATTCAATCTATTCTAGTTGGACGGAGGAACTTTAGCTGAGAAGAATTTTAGTCCACTGAGAATTATCTGTGCTGGCAAATTAGATACTTGGCGACGAGGCACGTTATGATGAATACCATCTGTTTCCGATAGGATTGCTGCGAGGTTTCGGACTGCGACTAGCGCTACAGAGAGACAGGGAGTAATTTGGAATAGAAATCGCTAAGACTTTGCCTCGAATCTGGAAGCGAGACCACGATGGCAATCCACTCAATTGTTGTCGTATCACTAAGTGCGATCATGGCACGAGATACCCTATATGTATTACGTGATGGAGGCTAATTCATCCTTGATTACGGACAAAGTAGACCTATTCCGCCAACTCGCCCCATTTCTGAACGGGGCAGCAATGCCCTGGGCTATAACCAAACTCTCGGCCTTACGGCTTGTGTGCCCATCCATGGACGATTTGGTGGCAAGTTGTAGTGCCGTGGTAATCACTTCGGGTAGCTTGTTATACCCAGGCAATTGCAGCAAAGCTTTGCCAATAGTAGTAGAATAAGTTCTGCATAGTATTTTGCAAATTCTCTCGCATACAATACCCAACTGAGCGCGGGCTAGTATTGATTTAGTCCTTGTCCTGTTCAGAAGTATCTTCCCCCCACAAAAATACCTCGCCGACTCCAGCAACCGTCATACCCGTATTGACCAAATGTTTCGGCTTCTCAGGATCATAGCCCACCGATTTCATCCACTCTGCAACGGTCCTGATGCGATCCGGCTTGAGTTTGTCGAGGCGCTCATAATCTCTTGTCCACAAACCTGTGTTACCGACACTGTCTATCCAAACCGTGGACCAATGAAGAAACATCTGCTGGGCTGTCCATAGCGTGGGATCATCATAACCCGGCGAATGAGCCGCACCAATTTTTATAGGCGGCGCATCCTGAAGGAATTCTTCTTTAGTTAACGGCACATATCGAGATGGCTTACCTGTGGTCGCTGTGAGAGCCTCAGCCAGTTCTTCTCCGGAAGTGTGCTTTATCCCCACGCTTAGAAAGTCGCCTCGAAACTCTTCTGGGTGCTCAAGTATATATCGAGCAAACCAAGCAAAGTCTGGCAAATCCACGAGTGGGTAACACCCACCTTCGCCAAGGTAAATTCTCCAAACCCACTCCCCTGTTTTTTCGTCATAAGTAGGAGGTCGGCGGTACAAGTTATCCTCAGCGTATGGGCCACTCTCTATTAAGCTCCAGTTCATAGGATTCGTCGGCTGGGACTTGAGATACTCTGTACCAGAGCATACAAGTTAGCCATGAGTACATGAGTTTTCTTTATGGAAAACTTGCCCGCAAACTTAGCCTTTCCATCAACAAAGGGAACACGAAATTTGGGATTAAACTCGCTTCTCCTGGACACATATGGAAGTGTGCTATAGACGAAATGTTTCACTCCTGCCCAATATGCAATCTCGTAGATACGAATGCTCCAGTATATTTCGCTCCGTTCGCCGATAGCGAAACCGTTTGTGTTCACATATACCGACTGGATACCCCTGAGAGCAACTTCCAGGGTTTCCTCATCATATGTGTCACCCTGGACAATTTCGATGCCTGGCAAAGCAGCCAGCTCCCTGGCCCCCCTTTTCTGTGTATCGCGAGTAAGGATGCGTACTTTGTGACGGGCGACAGCAAGTTCTTTGGCAACATGAGAATTTTGAGCCCCAACACCGCCCAGAATAAGGATATTTAATGGCGCCGTCATTGTCGATGGATTAAACAGAGAAAAAGGGTGATGACAGTAGCAAAATTTTGCATGGGCCACTATACTGCTGATTGCTCCTTTTATAGACGCTGCAGCGCATCTCGTACTACCAAATTTTCTACCCGAGTTTATGACCTATGACACTAGTCACATTCAGACCGTATTGTTAATAATCTCATTCATTGTCCCTAAGCATTCGGCTAGGTGCTAGTTAAGAGGTTTCTGACAGTTTCGTTGTTGTCAATGCCTCTATTGATAAGAATATTTGTCAGCTACGGGGTGTCACCCGTCAGAATTTTGCCATTCTGACCCAGAAAGATGGGCTAGTCATAACAACCACACGTAGCAAGGCATAGCGTTTGTGGTACCTGCGGTAATGGCGGCTGTTGGGAACATTTGGCGAATGTCGATAGGAGCGTGGATTCTTCTTGCTTTGATGGACGTCTAATGCTCTAGGCCCAACATCAAAAGGTTGGCTCTACGCAAGTGACGATATCCGTATGATTTTCGAGCTGGGGATCTATATTGATTGCAAAGGGACATGTGACGTCCCGACCTAATACTTAAATAGTATAGGGTAAGTTCCTAAGGTAATAAGCTAAGGTTAATTAATTTATATTAGTAAAAAAGATAGGAAGTAACTTTAAGTAGTTATAATTATAAAGTAAGTAAAATATAATAAAAATTTAATTTATATTTAATTTTAATATTTTATTAATAATTATTTATTTAAGTTATTTAAAAAGTATAAAAAATTAAATTTTATATATTTAATTATTTTTAATAAAAGTACTATAATTTATTATTTTTTAAAGTATTTAAAATATTTATATAAATTACTTTAATTATAAAAGTATTAATATTTATTACTTTTTTTTATAATTAATTAATTAAGTAATAGTTTTTTTTAATACTTTTTTTTTATATTTTTTATTAATTTAAGTTATAATATAATATTTTTTTTTATTAGTTTTATTTTTAAAACTTAATAAAGCCTTATACTTAATTTAACTATAATATATAATCTTTATAAAATATATTTTTCTTTTTTTTTTATATTTTTATTATACTTAATTTATTTATAAAAATTTATAAAAAATATAAAAATTTTTTTTAATAAAATATATATTAATTTTTAAAATAATTATAAATATATTATATATTTATTATTATTATTTAAAGTTATTTTATATAATTTTTAATATTTTTTTTTTATTATAAAAATTATATAATAATAAAAAAATTTTATAATAATATTTTTATTATAAATATTTATAAATAATTTTAATTTTTTAATATAGTAATAATTAACTTTTTTTAATTAAAAAAGTAATAATTTAAAAATATTTTTTAAAATATAAAAAAAAAAAAATTAAAAAATATTTTAATTTTTTAAATACTTAAATAGTTAAATTATAATTTAAGCTAGCTAAAGTAATTAATTATTTATTATATATTTATAAAATATATAAAAAAGTAAAAAAATAAAATAAAAAATTATTTTATTAAAGAATAGTTAAAGTTAATATTAAAGTAGCTGTAAAATAAATAATAATTTAAAACTTTTAATAATTAAAGGTTTTTAATAATATTAATTAATTTTCCTTAGGTATTAATTTAAAATTTATAAATCTAAGTTTTTTTATATTAAAGAAAAAAACTTATATACTTTTTTCTTTTTAAGTAGTTTTATTTATTAAATAATTAATATTAAAAATTTTAAATATAATTTTAAGTTTTTTTAAAAATTTTAAATTAGTTTTATTATATTAAAGCTTTCTATAGGTTTTTAAATATAATGTCCTGATTTAATACTTAAGTAATATAGGGTAAGTTCTTAAGGTAATAAATTAAAGTTAATTAGTTTATATTAGTAAAAAAAATAAAAAGTAACTTTAAGTAAATATAATTATAAAGTAAGTAAAATATAATAAAAATTTAGTTTATATTTAATTTTAATATTTTATTAATAATTATTTATTTAAATTATTTAAAAAATATAAAAAATTAAATTTTATATATTTAATTATTTTTAATAAAAGTATTATAATTTATTATTTTTT
This sequence comes from Trichoderma afroharzianum, assembly GCA_037893235.1. Lineage (NCBI taxonomy): Eukaryota > Fungi > Ascomycota > Sordariomycetes > Hypocreales > Hypocreaceae > Trichoderma > Trichoderma afroharzianum. The sequence goes on along the minus strand of JBBLXW010000086.1, from coordinate 3,372 downwards.
AAAGTATTTAAAATATTTATATAAATTACTTTAATTATAAAAGTATTAATATTTATTATTTTTTTTTATAATTAATTAATTAAGTAATAGTTTTTTTTAATAGTTTTTCTTTATACTTTTTATTAATTTAAGTTATAATATAATATTTTTTTTTATTAATTTTATCTTTAAGATTTAATAAAGCCTTATATTTAATTTAACTATAATATATAATTTTTATAAAATATATTTTTTTTTTTTATATATTTTTATTATATTTAATTTATTTATAAAAGTTTATAAAAAATATAAGAATTTTTTTTTAATAAAGTATATATTAACTTTTAAAGTAATTATAAATATATTATATATTTATTATTATTATTTAAAATTATTTTATATAATTTTTAATACTTTTTTTTATTATAGAAATTATATAATAGTAAAAAAATTTTATAATAATATTTTTATTATAAATATTTATAAATAGTTTTAGTTTTTTAATATAATAGTAATTAACTTTTTTTAATTAAAAAAGTAATAGTTTAAAAGTATTTTTTAAAGTATAAAAAAAAAAAAGCTAAGGAATATTTTAATTTTTTAAATACTTAAATAATTAAATTATAATTTAAGTTAGCTAAAGTAGTTAATTATTTATTATATATTTATAAAATATATAAAAAAGTAAAAAAATAAAGTAAAAAGTTATTTTATTAAAAAATAATTAAAGTTAATATTAAAGTAATTATAAAATAAGTAATAGTTTAAGATTTTTAATAATTAAGGGTTTTTAATAATATTAATTAATTTTCCTTAAGTATTAGTTTAAAGTTTATAAATTTAGGTTTTTTTATATTAAAGGAAGAAATTTATATATATTTTTTTTTAAGTAGTTTTATTTATTAAGTAGCTAGTATTAGGAGTTTTAAATATAATTTTAAGTTTTTTTAAAAGTTTTAAATTAGTTTTATTATATTAAAGTTTTTTATAGGTTTTTAAGTATTATAAATTAAATTATATTTTTTTTATTTAACTTAGTATTTTATTTTATTATTTTTTTCTAAGTTTTTTTATATAGCTAAAACTTTTTTAATTTTTTATTTTTTTTTATTTTTAATAATAATAATTTTATTTAAAATTAATTTTTCTATTATTTTATTAATTTATACTTTTTTTAAAAGTAATATATAAAATATAAAGTATTTTAATTATATACTTTTTAGTATTTTTAATTTATAATTAATATTATTAATTTTTTTTAAAATTTTAAATAAATTAATTTTTTTAAAATTAAATTTATTATTTAGTTAATTTATTTTAATATTTAGTATTTTATAACTTTATATATATTAAAGTAAGTAAATTATATTTTTTTTTTAAAAATTTAGTTTTTTAATTTTATTTTAATTTATATAATATTTTATATATTTTTAAATAAATTTTAATTATATTTTTAATTTTTTATATAAATTAATTATTAATTTTATTTTAAGTTATATTTTATTAATATTAAGTTTTTTTTAAAGTAGTTTATATATTAAAGAAGTATATTTATATAAAGTATAAAATAATATTAATTTAGTAAATTTAAATTTTATATTATTATAATATAATTAAGTAAAAAGTAATTATTTAATTTAATTATTTTATTATAAATTAATAAAATATTTTAAATATTATTTTATAATTTAATTTATTTATTTTATTTATTTATTTATTTTAAGGTAATATATATTACTAAGTTTATAATTTACTTTAAGTTTTACTATAAGTTTTTACTAAAATTTAAAAGTAAAAGTTTATTTTTTATTAAAAATAATTTCTTAAGGTATATTATAATTAGCTATTATTATTTTTAAATATATATATATAAAATCTTTTATTAAATATAATTTTTAATATAATAAAAAATATATTTACTTTATAAATTTATTTATTATTACTAAAATATTATTATAAATTACTTTAAAGAAAAGTTTTTTAAAAGGTAGTAGGTTTATAATATAATTAAAAGTAATTATTTTTTATAATAATTTTAATATTAGTAAAAGTTATAGTTTTTTATAAAGTTTATATTTTTTATATTTAATATATTAATATTTATTATAAATTATTATAATATTAATAGTAATTTTTTTTATTTTTTTAAATTAATATATTATAAATATTTATTAATATATAATTATAATTCTTTAATATTTAAATAATAAATATTTATAAATATATTTTATAATTTTTTTTTATAAATTTAAAAGTATTTAGTATTTATTTTTATTTATAAAATATTTATTTTATAATATAACTTAAAATAAAAACTAATATAATTTTTAATTTTTTATATATTTTTTAATTTTTTTAAAAAATTTATTATATTTTTATATTTTAAAAATTATATTAAAAATTTTTTATTTATAATTACTTTATATATTTTAATATAATATAATACTTTAGTAATTAAGAACTTTTTAAAAATAGTTAATTTTTTTATTAAATATATTAGCTTTTTTATTTTTTAATTTTTTATAATATATAAGTTTATAATTAAATTTATTTAAAAATTTAAAATATTTTAATTATTTTTTAAATAGTTTTTAAATAAATATAAAGTAAGTAATATTTTAGTAATTAATAAAGATTTTAATATAGAATTTACTTTTTTTATAATATTAGCTTTATTATTTTAAATAATTTTTAATTTTTAAAAATTTTTTATTATAAATTATATAATTAAGTTTAGCTTTATTAAGTTTTTATAAGTAAAATATAATAAAGTAAAGTTTTTTTTTATTATTTTACTAATTTAATATTTTACTAATTATATATTTTAATATATTAATTTTAATTTTTATTAGTTTTTTAAGGTTATATATAATTAATATAAGTTTTAAAGTTATAGCTTATTTAATTATTTAAAATATTTATTTAGCTTTTTTTATTTAATTAAATTTTTAATTTTTTTTTATTATATTAATTAAAGGTTAAGTAAAAGTTAAAAAGTTTTAAATAAAGTATTAATAATAGTTAGTTAATTTAATAAAATTTTATATTTTTTTAATTAATATTAATATTAATTATTTATTAATTATAGTAATTTTTTTTAAATTTATTTATATAGTTTTAAAGGTAATAATATATTTTAAAAATTTTATTTTTTATATATAAAATTAATATTTTTTAAAGTTTATAAAAAAGTAATTATTTTATAATACTTAAAGTATTAAGTATATATATTCCTTATATTTTTCTTTAGTTTTTAAATATATTAAAATATTATTTAAATATATAATAATAAATTTATTTTAATATTTTTAAAAAATATAATTAATTTTTTTTTAAAAAAATATAAGTATATTTATTAATTTTTAAAGTATTATTAAAAATTTATAAAATTTT
>JBBLXW010000085.1:0-25446 GCA_037893235.1 Trichoderma afroharzianum | reverse complement strand
TAATATAAAAAAATTATTAATAAATATTAATATTAATTATATTAAAAAATATATAATATTTATAAATTTTATAAATATAATTTAATAATAATAAATTAAAATAAATTTAAAAATATTTTAAAAAGTTTAAATATATAAAAAAAATAATTATATAATTATTATTATTATATTATATTTAACTTTAAAATTTTTTACTTTTTAATTAATTAACTAAAGTATAAATTAAACTTTACTTTTTATATATTTTTTTATTTATTATATATAATTTTATTATAAATATTTTATTATATTATAAAATTATTATTATTTTAATATAAATAAATTTAAATTTTTTTTAAAATTATATTAATATTTACTAACTTTTTAATATATAAATATTAATTTACTTTAAGTTTATAAAGAATTAAATAAATAAATAAATATAAACTTTAATAATAATTATATATTAAAAATTAATTTTAATAATATTATATACTTTAAATTATATTATTTAAAAACTTTTTTATAATAATTAAAAATTAATAATTAATTTTATATATAATTATTTTTTAAATATATTTTTTTCCTTTTATAATATTTAAAGATTACTAAAATTAATTATATTTATATATAATAATAAGTTTATTATTTTATTTTTTTATAATTTTACTTATTATAAATATATAATTTTAATTTATTACTTAAGTATTAATAAATTTAAATAGCTTTTTATATAAATTATATTACTATTTTAAAAAAAAGTAATTATTAAGAAAATTATATTACTATTCTAAAGGGAAATAATTATTAAAAAAATTAATTATAATAATAATATTAAAATATTAAGTATAAATTTAACTTTAAAAATACTAAAGAAATATTTTATAAATTTTTTATTTTATTTTATATTTTAATTATTATTTTTATTAATTAGTAATAATTAAGTAAATAAAATAAAGTATATATACTTATATATATATATTATTTATTTAAATTACTTTATATTTAACTTTTTTATTTATTATTACTTTATATATTTTTTACTAAAAGTTTATTAATATTTTTTATTTATATATATATATTTTTATTAATATATTTTTTATTTTATAATTATTATTATATTATTTTAGTTAAATTTTTTAATATATTTAAGTATAAATTTAAAAATAATTTAATTATTATTATAAATAAAAAAATAAAAATATAAGTAAATTACCTTAGTTTAACTTTATAATATAAAGTTTTTTTAATAGTACTTAAGTTTTTAAAAAAATATAAAAAATTAAAAAAATATAAGCTTAACCCTAAAGATTAAAAAGTAAAGTAAATTAAATTAAGTTATAATAAAGAGTATTATTATTTAGGTAATATATTTTTACTATTAGGGTAGTACTTAAAGTACCTTTGAAAAATTAAAAAAAAAATACTATTTTTCCTTAATAATAAAAAAAACCTTTAATAAAATAAAAAAATATTTTTAAAAATTTATATAAGTTATTTATAAACTATATTTATTAAAAAAATTTTTTTATTTTTTTATTAAGTTATATTAAGATATATTTCTTTAAAAAACTATAGTAATATTTAATTAAAGGTTTTTTTTATTAAATAATAAAAACTTTAAGTAACTTTTTAAAAAAATAATTATTTACTTATATAAATAATTATAATTTTTTTAATATATTTATTTTTATTAAATAATAAATTAAAAAATCTAAATTTAAATTAAAATAAAAAATTTTAGTTTATTTCTTAATATAAATAAATTATAAAAAAAAATATTAAACTTTAGTATATAAATTACTAATTTTCTTAAAAAAGGGATTTTTATATAATTTTTTATTATTTTTAATTACTTATTAAAAATTAAAGAGATTTTAGAACTATAGGGCCTACTTTCCTAATTAAGTTAATTACTACCCTAATAGTAAAAATATACTACCTAAATAATAATATTTATAATAAAAGTAATTAATTAAATTTATATATTTTATTACTAATATTTAAATACTAGATTTTCTTTAAAATTAATAATAAAAATAAAAAAAAATTATTAAAAAAAATACTTCTTTAAAGCTTAATATTTAATAATTATTTAATAAATAAAGTAAAGGAAATAATAACCTTTAATATTATTTTAATAATATATTTTACTTAGCTATAGAAATATAACTTAGTAGCTTTAGCTTTTATAAATTTTTTTTAAAAAAAAATTTAACTTAAACTTAATTAATAATAATAATAATAATATAATAGTAATAATAATAAGTTTTAAGAAATAATATATAATAGTAGTAGTAATAATAGATTTTAAAAAATAATATATAATAATAATAATAGTAATAATAATAGTAGGTTTTTTAGTAATTATATAAGTAAAAATAATAAAAGTAAAAGTAAAAGTAATAATATAATTTAAAAATATTTACTTAAATTTAAAAATTAATATTTAAAATAAAGTTAAAGTTATATAGTTTTATATTTAAAATATTTAATATAATATTTAATTATTTTAAATTAAATTAATTTATAAAATAAAAAAATATATAATTAAAAAGTTAAAAAATAAATATAAAATATTAATTATTTAAATAATATATTTATTAACTTAGTAAAGCTAAGGGTAATAAATAATTATTAAATATTATTAATTAATATATTATAATTTTTTTAATTTTTAATATAATTATTAATTTAATAAAATTAAAAATAATAATATAATTTAAAATAATAATATAATATAATTAAAATTATAAATATAATTATTATTTTAATAAAGCTAAGTATAATAATATAGTTTTTAATTATTTATAAAGAAATTCCCTAAGGTTATATAATAATAAAAATCTATATAAATAAATAATTATAAATTTATTATAATATAACTTTATAAATCTTTACTATAAATTATAGTTTTCTTAATATAAGGGATTTAAATATATTTATATTTAAATTTTTTTAAATTAGTATTTTTTTAAATTAAAATAAATAAAAATTATACAAGATTTAAATTTTATTAAATATTATTAATATATATATAAATATAAAAAATTTAAATTTAAAGTAAAAATAAAAAATTTAGATTTTTATAATTAAAAAATAATAAATAATATATATACATATAAAAATATAATAAAATAACTAAAGTAATAATAATAAAATTATATTTTTTTTATTATTAATACTTTATAAAGTAATTAATATATAAGTATAATAGTTTTATTATATAAATATAATTTTATATAAGTATAATAATATTTTTATATATAAATATATAAAAATAATTTTATTTTAATTCTTTTTATAAACTTTAATAATAAAAATATTTCTAATTTTAATTTGTTTTTTTATAGTTATTTCTTTTAATTTAATATAAAATAATAAAAAAGAGTTTAAAATTTACTTATATAATATTTGTTTTTTTTTCCTTTTTTTATATTATTTAATTTAAAAATAAATATATATAATAAAAATATAAAAAAATTATTTTTAAATAACTTAAAATATAAAATCTTTAAATATATTTATTTTATTATATAATAGTTAATATTAGCTTAGTTATTTAATTATACTTATATAAGATTATATTTATATAGTAAAACTATTATACTTATATATTAATTACTCTTTATAAAGTTATAATATTTATATTTTATAATTAATAATAGTTTTTTATACTTTATAAATTTTTTTTTAAATAATATACTTTTATATAATATATAAATAACTTAATTAAAGTAATTTAAAGCTTAAATTAAATTATTTAAGTATTATAATAATTATATATTTTTTCTAAAGCTTAAAACTTAAAGCTTAAATTAAGTTATTTAAGTACTATAATAATATATATTTTATAATTATATTATATATTTTTTTTAATTATAAAACTTAATATAAGCTATTTAAATATTATAATAATATATACTTTATAATTATACTATATATTTTTTTAAAACTTAAAATATAAAGTTTAATTTAAGTTATTTAAGTATTATAATAATATATATTTTATAATTATATATTTTATAATTATATACTTTATAATTATATACTTCATAATTATATATTTTTTTTAATTATAAAGCTTAATTTAAATTATTTAAGTATTATAATAATATATAATAATATATTTTCTTTAATTATAAAACTTAATATAAGTTATTTAAGTATTATAATAATATATAGCTATATATTTTCTTTAATTATAAAACTTAATTTAAGTTATTTAAGTATTATAATAATATATATTTTATATATTATATATTTTTTTTAAATATAAAGTTTAATTTTAAGTTATTTAAGTATTATAATAATATATATTTTATAATTATATATTTTCCTTAAGTTTAAAAAGCTTTAAAAACTTTAAAAAAGTATATTTTATATAAATAATAATTATATTAATTTTTAAACTTTTTAAAATAAAAAAAAAATTTTTTTTATAAACTTTTTTTAAATTATAATATTATAACTTAAACTTTAATATTTTTTTTTAATTTAAAAGCTTTTTAATATTTAATAAATTACTTTTTTTATAATATTATCTTTAATACTAAATATAATATTTTTTTTATATAAAGTAATTACTTAATTTTTTTTTATAAAAGTTATTATTTAATTTTAAAAATTATAATAGCTTTATTTAAATAATAATAAAGTAACTTAATTTAAGTTTTTAATAATAAAAAATATATTTAAATATATAATTTAATAATATAATTATATTATTAAAAAAATTCTTTTATTTTTTATTTTATAAAAAATTAATTTTTTATTTTTTTTTATTTTTTTATATATACTTTTTTAATAATATACTTATATTTAAAATATATTATTATTATTTATAATTATTTTGACTTTAGTTACTTACTTTTTTTTAAGTACTTTTAAATAAGTTTTTTTATATATTTTTTTAAATATAACTTAGTTAATTAATTTATAAAGTTTATTTTTATAAATAATATATATATTATTTTAATAAATAAAAAATAAATTAATTTATTTTAAATAATTATTATAATATATAAAGTATATATTTTTTAATTTTTTAATTTTTTTATTTATTTATAAAAAACTAAATAATAACTTTAAATATTATTATTATAAAAATAATAATTAATATTATATTAATATATTTATTTAATTTTAAAATAATTATATTTTATTAATATAAATAATTTATATTTTTAACTTAAATTTAATATTATATTTTTTTTAAATAATTTTATTTTATTAATTACTTTATTAAATTAAAATTAAATATTTATAAATAATTTATAAAAAAATATATTATAAAATTTTTTTAAATATAACTTTTATTACTTTTATATATTAAATTAAAAAATTTAATATATTTTTAATATTATTTAAAAAATATATTATTTAAGTTTAAAAAATCTTAACCTTAAAAAAAACTTAATATATTAATTTTTTTTATAATATTTTTTTATATTAGTTTTTATTATTTTAGTAAAGTTTTTTTTATTAATTTACTTTTTATATATTAATTTTTATTTAATTATATTTTACCTTTAATATTATTATTTAAAGTATAATTATAGTAATTATATTATAAGTTTACTTTATTAATTAAAATAATATATTTTAAATTAAAAAAACTTTTATAATAAATAAAAATATAATTAAAAATATATAAAAAAATAAATAACTTTATATTTATATTTACTTTTTTTTATTATAATACTTTAATATAATTACTTATATAATTTTTAATTTTTTTTTTAATTTTTTTTTATTTAATATTTTTATTATAAATTTAATAAAATAAATAAAAGTAAATTAAAAATAAATTATTATTTTTTTAAAGTAAGTTTTTTATATTTTTTTTTATTTTTTTATAAATTATTATTTAATAATTATTATAATTTAAAGTTATAATATAAAAGTAAATTAATAATAATTAATTATTAAGTAAGTATTTTACTTTTTTTTTACTTTTTTATTAATTACTAAAGTAGTAAATTAATTATAATTTTACTTTTTTTTAATTATAAAAAAATTTTAATTTTTTTTTTTATATTTTTAATTTAAAGGTAAAATTTTTATAATATTTAGTAATTAATAAACTAAATATTTTTAAGTTATTAATTAATTAATAAAATATTATTATTAAATATTATTATTATATTTATTATTATTAAAAAAGTTATAATTTTATAAATTATTAATTTTTAATTAGCTTTTAATTAATTTTTTATAAGTATTTAATTATTAAGTTTTTTATTAATATTATTTTAGTTATTATATTTATTTTTTTATTTAAAAAAAACTTAATTTTAATATAACTTTAATTATTTATAATAATAATAAAAGTATATATAATTAATTATTTTATAAATAAAAATATATTAATAAATAGTTTTTTAAATAATTTTAAAAAATATACTAAGTATAAGTTAAGTAATAAAATCTATTTTAAAATATTTACTTATACCTTAATTATTATTAAATAAATCTATAAATTAACTTAAAAAAACTATATTATAAATAATTAGTTTTTAATTACTTTTTAATTATTAATTAATTAATAAATTTAATTTTAAAAACTTTAATTTATTATTTATAAAGCTTATTATTTTATATAAAAAAAATTATTATAAAGTAAAATATTAATAAAAAAATAATTAAAAATCTATATTTTAATAAAACTTACTTTTATAATATTCTATATATTAATATTAATATTATTAATTTACTATTTATTATTATAAAAATTATTATAATTAAGTATAATATAAGTATTTATTAATTTTTAATTAGTAATTATTTATTAATTAGTTAATAATTATTATATATTAGTAAAAATAATTAAGTAAATATATTATTTTTTAAATATAAACTAATTAATTTTTATTTAAAAATTATTTAAAAGAAAAAAAACTTTATATAAGCTTTTAAAAAAATTAAAAAAAATAAAAATAATAAAGTTAAAAAATAATTAATTTTTTATTAATAATTAACTAAAATAAAGCTACTTTATAATTAATATTATAAAATAATTAAAAATTATAATATTTATAATAAGATTTTTAAGTAAGTTATTATTTAATAATTAAAAAAAAACTTTATAAATTATTTTTTAATTATTAAAAAACTAAAATTAATATTCTTAATTTATTATAATTTTAACTTTAAAAATTTATTATATTATATAATATTATAATTAATTAAAAGCTAATTATAAATTAATTAAAAATTAAAATTAAATATAAAGAAAAATTAAAAACTTTTTTTTTAATTACTTTTAAGTTTTTAATAAAAAATATTATATTTATTAATTATATTTTTTTAAATAAAATTTAACTTTTTTTACTATATATTATATTTATTAAATTATTTTTTTTATTTAATATAATAAATTTAAATTTTTTTTTATAATTAAGGATTTTTTTAATTTTATATATTTCTTTTATTATAAAAAAATTATTTATTAACTTTTAAAGTATATTATTATAATTTTTATATTTTTTTAAATTAATAATATTAAATATTAAGTATATTTTAACTAAAGTTAATAAATATAATTTATATATAATATTATTATTATTAATAATATTTTTAATTTAATAAAATCTTATATATTTTTTTATTAATTTATAACTTAAATACTATAATTATAATAGGAAATTACTAATAATAATTAATTAAATAGGTAGTAATATATTATAGTACTTAAGCTTAGGAAACTATAGTAACTAAAATAACTTATAGTTTTATAAAGGATTCTTAAGTATAACCTTAAGGATTATATAATATATTACCTATATATTATACTATAGTACTAAGGTAAGTTATATAAGAAAACTTTATTATAATTATCCCTTATTTATAAAGTAATTAACCTTAATTACCTAAGTAATTTATAATTATATTAATTAGCTTTATAAAAATATTAAATTAAATATAAAGTAAATAAACCTTTACTTTACTAATTTTTTTATTATTAGTTTTTAATTATTCCTTTAAAACTTTTACTTTTTACTCTTTATTACTAACTTAGGGATTTTTTTTATTTTTACTATATTTTTATAAAATTATTTAATTTATTTAAAATCTTTATTAAGTAGTAGTTTATTTTATTTTTTAAAATATTTTCTTTTTATAATTATTAATTATTTACTTATATTTTATAATATATATTTTATTATATTAAAATTATAAAAGAAAGTTAATATTAATTACTATAAAAAGAAATTAGTAAAATATTATAATTATATTTAAGGTTATTTTATAATACTTAGTTAATATATTTACTATATATATACTTTTTTATTAATAAATAAAAAAAGAATAAATATTAAAAAAGACTTTAATAAGTTAGTAATTTTTTTTAAATTATATATATATATTTAAATTTATTATTTGTTTATTATAATTAATATAATAGTTAAAATAATTCTTATACTTAATAAAATTATTTATTTTTAATTTTTTATTAATTTTTTATTAATATTTTTATATTTTTAAACTTTTAATTTTATTATATAATAAAGTTTATAAATTAATAAAGTAAATAAATTACCTTTAAGTTTTAGCTACTTATACTTTAGTATTAATTATTAATAGTTAGTAATTTTATACTTTTTTACTTTTTATTTATTATAATTTTATAAATATTTTAATTAATTTTAAAAAGTTATTTTATTAACTTAAATAATTATATTATTTAGCCTTTAGTTTTATTAATAATAAAAAGGTTATTAATATAACCTAGGTTATATATTACTAGTTTATTATTTAATAATAAAGACTTTTAGTAATTTAATATTTTTATTTATAACCTTAGGTATTTTTAAATATAAAGTTAAGTATTTTTAAAGTAATATATTTAGTTTTTATTAATATTTCTCCTAAGGATTATCTATTATACTTAAGTAAGCTAAAGATAATATAATTATTAACTTTACTACTTAAAAGAATTTATAAATTATATAGTTAAGTTTTAGTAATTTAGGGTATATTACTTAGTAATTTACCTTATATATTACTTATAATTATATTACTAAGATAATTAATAATATTTTTAATAATATTATAAATAAAATTTATAAAAAATTAATAAATAGTTTTAGTTAGGATTTTAATATTATTTAATAATATTTTTACTTTTATTTTACTTATATCTTAGAGGTTTAGTATAGTGTAATTTTTTATAGTTACCTTTTATAGGTTTTTAATATATTATTTATTTATATTTTTTTATTTTTTTATTTTTTTTTATTTATTTTTTATAAAATTTTTTAATTATTATTTATAAATATTATATATTTAATATAAAGACTTATTAATTATATTTTACTAGCTATTTTATTTATTTAACTAAATAATAGTTTTTTTCTTTAATTTTTTTATATTTTTAAATTTTTTTTACTTTTTATTTATTTTTTAAATTATTTAGGTTAAGTATAATAAGTAATTTCCTTAGTTTTTTTCTTTTGTTACTTAGGGTTTAAAAAAGTTAATATAAAATATATTATAAATATAAAAGTATTTTATAAATAAAGCTAAGTAATATATTTATTTATTAATTTTCGTAAGGACCCTAAGGGGGTTAATAAACCTAAATATAAGCTTTTTTTTTTTTAATATATAGGTTTTTTATTAATAACTTTATTAAATTACTTACTTTAAGTATTAGTTCTTTATAGTATTTATTATAATATAATATTTATTATTTAACTATAATTTTTTATTAAATTTATATTTAATTTTAAACTTATTAAAGTTTATTAAGTTATTTTATTACTATAATTATTCTTCCTTTATTTAAGGTATTTTTACTATAAATTAGTTTATTATTTTATAAAAAGTAAAAATTAATATTATATTTATATAATACTTTATATAGTAATATATTAATAATTATATTTTTTATAATATTATAGGTAAATTATATTTTTTTTAAAAAACTAACTTAATTAACTTAGTCCTAGTTTATAAAGTAATAAAAGTAGTATTTAATAATTTAATTTATTTTTTTTATTTATTTATTAATTTATAAGTAAAATATTATTAAAAGCTTATATTTTATTTAGCTTTTAAAATATAATTCTATTTAAAATTTATTTATAAAAATTAAGCTTTAGTTAATAATAATACCTTTTACTAAGTTAATTTTAAACTTAATTTTTTTATATTATAATTTTATAAGTTCCCCTATAGTAATTATAATACTTATAAACATAAAAATAAAATATTTAGTAAATTAGTTAATAATTACTAAAATTATATTTACTTTTTCTTCCTTATATAATATTATAAATAGCTTTATAATAAAATTTATTATAAATTTTTTTATAAGTCCCTTAGGAATTAATAAGGATTTAAGCCTATTATATAGCTTATATTAGTAAAATATATTCCCTTAGTAAACTTTATATATAATAATATATTTTTTAATATTTTTATTTATTTTATATTAGTAAAATTTTTATTAAATAATATTTAAAATTTAAGTAATTTTAAAGTAGTTTATAAGTAAGTTATTATAATATAAATAAATAATTTTATTTAATAATATATTATTATTTAAAATAAATATATATTTTTTATATAGAAGTAGTTTTTTAAGACTAATATTTTATATATTAAATTTTTAATAAAAATTTATTTTATTTTCTTAAGTATATAACTTTTATACCTTAAGGTTTTATAATTATAATTTATAAATTATTTATAATAGTAATATTAATATATTTATTTTATATATACCTTTTACTATAATTATAATTATAATATTATTTAATTAAGTTAGCTTTTTATAATTAAGTATTCCTATAGCTTAATTAACTAATTACTTAAAAAGTAAAGGGTTTTTTTTTACTTTTCTTTTTTTAATATTAAAGTATATTTTTTATATTAATTTTTTATTATATTAAATTTAAGCTTAAGGGGATTTCCTTTATAAAGATTATTATTTATACTTAAATTAAAATTAAATATTAAGTTACTTACTTTTTATTAATTATTAATTTTATTTATAGTTAGCTTAAGTATATATTTTATATATATAAATTATTTTATTTTAAAGTTTTAAAAGTAAGTTAATATTTATTAAAGTTTTAGTATAATAATTAAACTTTTAAAATAATATATTAGCTAAATTAGTTTTTTTTACTTAATATTTAATAATAAAGTTAAAAAGTATAAAATATATATATTATTATATTTACCTTTTTAATAAATAAAGTTATTATATAAAGGTTTATAAGTTTAAGTAATCTAAAAGTACTTTAATTAATATCCTAGCTTTTTTAATATAGTATTATTAATATTTAAAAAACTTTATAATAATAAATATTTCTTAGTTTAAGATATTATAATTTAGCTTTAGTTTATTAAACTTTTTTAATTAAAAAATTACTAAGTAATATTATTTTTTATTATTAAACTATAATAGGATTTTAATTATTATAAACTTAAATATATTAATTTTAATATATATTAATTTAATAAAATTAAAGTATTATAATAATAAAGCTTTTTAAAAAATAACCTTAAAGTTTTAAAATACTTTTTATTTAGTAAATTTTAAAAATACTTTTATAATTTTAACTTTAATTATATTTTCTTTAAGTAAAGTAGTAAAAGGTATTATAATTTTAAAGTATTTTTTTATAAATTAATAATAAAAATTATAAAACCTAAGGAAAACCTAGATTTTTTATAAAGTAGTAGGTAGTACTTAAGTAATAATTATATTTATATAAAAAAAGTTTATAAAAATACTTTTACTAAAAAAAATAAATTTTAAAAATTTAATATAATTTTAATAAAATATATATTTTAAGGGTTTAGTATAAAATTTTATTTTCCTTAATTAATTAAATATTTATTTAATATACTTAGTATATTTTTTTTTAATTTTAAAAAAAATAAATATATTATTAAAATATATTATATAAATAATATTAAGTAACTTATATAATACTTTATAAATATAATATTAAAAAATAACTAAAGTATTAGTTAAGTTTATTAATATAATTATATATTTAAAATAACTATAATATATTTAAAAAACTATTTTTTATTTATTACTTTTTTTAATATAAATATAATAATATATATTTTTAATATTAATTTTTATAAAATAATTAACTTTTTAAATATAATTAAAAAATTTTAAAATAAAAAGTAAAAAGTAATAATTTTTTTTTATTATTTTATTTAAACTATAGTAATTAATATATAATTATAATAATTTATTTTTTTTTAAAATAAAAAAAATAAATATATTTATAAGACTTTTTAATAACTAAATATAATTACTTTTTAAGTTTTTATTAAAGTATATATATAGCTTTTTAAGTTCTACTAAAGAAAAAAAGTAAATAATATTATAAAAAAGGGTAAAACTAAGGGTTAAGTTAATAATATAATTAATAATTTAGTATAGTAATAAAATATTAGATTTTTTAATATTAAATACATTTACAAAGTCCTAAAGTTATAATAAAATTTTATTAGTATTTTAATTAAGTTTTTTAATAAAAAGGATTTATATTTCCTTTATAATTAATTAAGTAATAAAGAAGATTTTAGCCTTAGAGTAGTAGGTTTTAAGGAATTTATATATAGGTTAAATTATATTAATTTTTTAATTATATTTAAACTATTATTAATAGGATTATATACTAAGGTATATATATTAATTTATAATAATAAGTATTCTTAGTAAAATAAAAGTACCTTTAGGTCTAGGGTTTTTATTAATACTTATATATATTTTTATAAATTAGTAAGTCTTCCCTTTATTATCCATGGTTATAATAGGGACTTTTTATTTTATCTAACTACTATTATTTATATTATCTAAGGCTAGTAGGATTTTTTCTCTTTTCTATACTATATTTCTTTAGGGTACTATAGAAAGTATACTTAAGATTATTTAGTTACTTATTTTTAATATAAAGGTTAGTATTAATTATTATTTATTAAATATTTTTAATTTTAATTTTTCTTTAGCTATTTATAAAGAAATTACTTTATTTTTACTAAAGTAATACTAGGTTAATTATATTAGGGTTATATATAAAAAGCTAATTTATAAGTTTTTTTTACTAATTTTTAAGTATTTTAAAGGTTTTAAGCTTTTTAATAATTACTTTAAAGGTTATTTAGTTATTTTATAATTAAAAAAGGCTAAAGGGGTTAATTTTAGCTTTAGGTAGTATTATAAGTAATATAACTTAAATAATATTACTTTAGTTAATACTAGGTATTTTTAAAGTAAAAGAGTATATAATTATTATTAATACTACTACTTAAGTAATTATAAAAAAAGCTTAAGAATTATAATAAAAAATTATTAATAATAGTTAATTAAGTAAGTAGTAGTATATTATAATACTTAAGTTTAAGAAGCTATAATAATTAAAATAATTTATAGTTTTATAAAGGATTCCTAAGTATAACCTTAGGGATTATATAATATATTACTTATATACTATACTATAGTACTAAGGTAAGCTATATAGAAAAACTTTATTATAATAATTATAAATATTTAGTAAATATTAAAATTTAATTTTTAATATTAAAGTATTTTTTTTATTATTTATTATTATATTATTTATAATATATATTACTAAATTTTTATAATATTATAGTAGTTTATTAATAAGTTTTATATATATTTTATATATATTATATAATATTTTTATTTATATAATTAATTTTAATTTTATTATTTCTTAATATAATAAAATTATATAATAAAAGTAAATAAACTAAGTTATAATTATTTATTAAATACTTTATTATATTATAAGTAAATTTTATAAAAAGTAATTTATATAATTAATTTAGCTAATTTTTATTATAAAATATTTATAAATAATATTTAAAATTTTAGTTTTAATACTTAGTTTAATTATTTATTTAAGGGTAAAAAATAATATTTAATTACTATTTATAAAATAATAAATAGTAGAAAATATATTAAAAAGTATTAATAAAAATAATTCCTTAATTTAATATAATACCCTTAGGTATTTTATATAATTTAAAAATATAATATAAAAATTTATTAATTAATTTATTATTAATAATATATTTTATATAAAAAATATAAAATATATATTTAATAAAGTAGTTAATAATTATTAAAATTAAATTATATATATATTTTTTATATATAATTTTAAATAATTTTATTATAAAGTTTATTAAAATTTTTTATTAAAAGTATTAAAGTCTTAGTAAAATTATTAATAAATTATAAAAATAATAATACTTTAGTTTTAAAGTTTAATATATTATATAAATATTAATATATTTTTTAATATATTTTTTTATATTTTTTTAAAAATAATTTTTAATAATTTTTATTAAAGTTTTATTTATACCTTAATAATTTATTATTAAATTATTATAAAATAATAATATAAGTTTAATTTTTATATTATAAAGTACTTATATTATATTTTAATAATATAAAAACTATTTTTTATTAATTATTTAATAATATTCTCTTAATTTATTAATAAAGTTATTTTTATATATATATTTTTAAGTAATTAATATATAAATATAATACTTTTACTATATAAGTATAATCTTATATAAGTATAATTTTTAACTTAGTTTAATTAATTAAAAAAAAAATATTAGTTTAAATAATATTCTATTACCTTTACCTTAAATACTAGCCCCTTTTCCCTATTATTTTTTTAATTTATAAATTAAAAAAATATATTAATATATTTACTTTTTTATTTTATAAATTAAAATAATATTATTACTTCTTTAATTTATAAATTAAAAATATTTATAATAACTTTTTTTTATTAATTATATTATTACCTTTATTATAATAATTAAACTTTTATTTATTAATTTTAAATAAGTTAAATAATAATATAACTTAAGTTTTAGTAATTAATTATAATAAAAGTTAAAAATATAAAAGTTATTTTTAAAATATTAATTATATTTAAAAATAATAATATAAATTATAAAGTTAAATTATTAAAATATACTTTAAAAATAATTATATTAAATTTATAAATAATTAACTTTTATTAATAATTTAGCCCTTAGTATTAATTAATTTTATAAATTTAATAATTATAATATATTTAATAATTTTTTTATTATATATTTATAATAGTTTTTAATTTTATTATTTTTTTATAATTTATAAAATATTTATAAGTTTTTTTAAAACTTTTACTTTAATTATAATATATATTTTTATAATAATTTTTTTTATAAATAATTATAAAATTAATAAATAAATATATTTATATTAAACTTAAAGTTTAATATATTTACTTTTTTTTTAAACTAAAATTATTACTTTTTATTAATTAATTATTAATAAAAATAAAAAAAAAGTTTAAATTTATTATAAATATTATATAAAAAGTAATTAATAAAAGTTAAATATTAATTATAAACTTTACTTAATTATATAAATATATATAAATATAATAAAAAAAATAAAATTAATTATTTTTTAAATTTAAATATTTATAATTTTTTTTATTATATTTATTTTTATATTTATTATATTTATTATTTTTAAAATTACCTTAAGTAGTATTAATATTAATTAATATTAGTTTATTTTTTATTTAATAATTTATATTATTTACTTTAAATATTAGAGAGCTAAGTATAAAGAGAAAAGTAATAAAGTTAAAAAAGAGAATAATTTATATTTTAGCTACTTTTAAATAACTAAGTATTTAATAATAACTATATTAATCTCTAAACCTTTTTAAATAAAAAAAAATCTTTTTTTTTATAAACTTTTTTTAAATTATAATATTATAATTAAAACTTTAATATTTTTTTTAGCTTAAAAACTTTTTAATACTTAATATATTACTTTTTTTTTATAATATTATCCTTAGTATTAAATATAATATTTTTTTTTTATATAAAGTAATTACTTAATTTTTTTTTATAAAAACTATTATTTAATTTTAAAAATTATAATAGCTTTACTTAAATAGTAATAAAGTAGCTTAATTTAAACTTTTAATAATAAAAAAATATATTTAAATATATAATTTAATAATATAATTATATTATTAAGAAAAATTTTTACTTTTTATTTTATAAAAAGTTAGTTTTTTATTTTTTTTTTACTTTTTTATATATATTTTTTTAATAATATATTTATATTTAAAATATACTACTATTACTTATAATTACTTTTACTTTAGCTATTTACCTTCCTTTAAATATTCTTAAGTAGGTTTTTTTATATATTTTCCTAAATATAACTTAGTTAATTAATTTATAAAGCTTATTTTTATAAATAATATATATATTATTTTAATAAATAAAAAATAAATTAATTTATTTTAAATAATTATTATAATATATAAAGTATATATTTTTTAATTTTAAAGTTTTTTTTATTTATTTATAAAAAATTAAATAGTAACTTTAAATATTATTATTATAAAAGTAATAATTAATATTATACTAATATATTTATTTAATTTTAAAATAATTATATTTTTTTAATATAAGTAATTTATATTTTTAACTTAAATATAATATTATATTTTTTTTTAAATAATTTTATTTTATTAATTACTTTATTAAACTAAAATTAAATACTTATAAATAATTTATAAAAAAGTATATTATAAAACTTCTTTAAATATAACTTTTATTATTTTTATATATTAAATTAAAAAATCTAATATATTTTTAATATTACCTAAAAAGTATATTATTTAAGCTTAAGAAATCCTAGCTTTAAAAAAAAAACTTAATATATTAACTTCTTTTTATAATATTTCTTTTATATTAGCTTTTATTACCTTAATAAATTTTCTTTTATTAATTTACTTTTTATATATTAATTTTTATTTAGCTATATTTTATCCTTAGTATTATTATTTAAGGTATAATTATAATAACTATATTATAAATTTACTTTATTAATTAAAATAATATATTTTAAATTAAAAATACTTTTATAATAAATAAAAATATAATTAAAAATATATAAAGAAGTAAATAACTTTATATTTATATTTACTTTTTTTTTATTATAATACTTTAATATAATTATTTATATAATTTTTTATTATTTTTTTAATTTTTATTTATTTAATATTTTTATTATAAATTTAATAAAGTAAATAAAAATAAATTAAAAGTAAATTATTATCTTTTTTTAAAGTAAGTTTTTTATATTTTTCTTACTTTTTTATAAATTATTATTAAGTAATTATAGTAATTTAAAGTTATAATATAAAAGTAAATTAATAATAATTAATTATTAAGTAAGTATTTTATTTTTTTTTTACTTTTTTATTAATTACTAAAGTAGTAAATTAATTATAATTTTATTTTTTTTTAATTATAAAAGGAATTTTAATTTTTTTTTTTTTTATATTTTTAATTTAAAAATAAAATTTTTATAATATTTAATAATTAATAAATTAAATATTTTTAAGCTATTAATTAATTAGTAAAATACTATTATTAAATATTATTATTATATTTATTATTATTAAAGAAATTATAATTTTATAAATTACTAGTTTTTAATTAGTTTTTAATTAGTTTTTAATAAGTATTTAACTACTAGGTTTTTTATTAATATTATTTTAGCTATTATATTTATTTCCTTATTAAATAAAAAACTAAATTTAGTATAACTTTAACTATTTATAGTAATAATAAAAGTATATATAATTAACTATTTTATAAATAGGAATATATTAATAAATAGCTTTTTAAATAGTTTTAAAGAGTATACTTACTATAAGTTAAGTAATAAAGTTTATTTTAAAGTATTTATTTATATTTTAATTATTACTAAGTAAATTTATAAATTAGTTTAAAAAAGCTATATTATAAATAGCTAATTTTTAATTACTTTTTAATTATTAACTAACTAGTAGATTTAGTTTTAGAAACTTTAGTTTATTATTTATAAAGCTTATTACTTTATATAAAAAAAAAATAAAGTTATTATAAAGTAAAATATTAGTAAAAAAGTAATTAAAAATTTATATTTTAATAAAACCTATTTTTATAGTATTTTATATATTAGTATTAATATTATTAATTTATTATTTATTATTATAAAGGTTTTTATAATTAAGTATAATATAAATATTTACTAATTTTTAATTAATAATTATTTATTAATTAATTAATAATTATTATATATTAGTAAAAATAATTAAGTAAATATATTACTTTTTAAATATAAAATAATTAATTTTTATTTAAAAACTATTTAAGAGAAAAAGGACTTTATAAAGGCTTTTAAGGAAGTTAAGAAAAATAAAGGTAATTAAGCTAAAAAATAACTAGTTTTTTATTAATATTTAGCTAAAATAAAGTTATTTTATAATTAATATTATAAAATAATTAAAAGTTTTAATATTTATAATAGAATTTTTAAGTAAGTTATTATTTTATAATTAAAAAAAAAAACTTTATAAATTATTTTTTAATTACTAAGAAACTAAAATTAATATCCCTAATTTATTATAATTTTAACTTTAAAAAAAAAATTTTATAATATATAATATTATAGTTAATTTAAAGTTAATTAAAAGTTAATTATAAATTAATTATAAGTTAGTTAAAAGTTAAAATTAAGTATAATAGAAAATTAAAAACTAAGGTTTTTTTTTTTTTTTTTAATTATTTTTAAACTTTTAGTAAAAAGTATTATATTTATTAATTATATTTTTTTAAATAAAATTTAACCTTTTTTACTATATATTATATTTATTAAATTATTTTTTTTATTTAATATAATAAATTTAACTTTTTTTTTTTTTATAATTAAAGATTTTCTTAATTTTTTATATTTTTTTTATTATAAAAAGGTTATTTATTAGCTTTTAAAATATATTATTATAATTTTTATATTTTTTTAGGTTAATAATATTAAATATTAAATATATTTTAACTAAGGTTAGTAAATATAATTTATATATAATATTACTATTACTAATAATATTTTTAATTTAATAAAGTTTTATATATTTTTTTATTAATTTATAACTTAAATATTATAATTATAAATACTTAGTAAATATTAAAACTTAATTTTTAATATTAAAGTATTTTTTTTATTACTTATTATTATATTATTTATAATATATATTATTAAACTTTTATAATATTATAATAACTTATTAATAAATTTTATATATACTTTATATATATTATATAATATTTTTATTTATATAATTAATTTTAATTTTATTATTTTTTAATATAATAGGGTTATATAATAAAAATAAATAAATTAAACTATAGCTACTAGCTAAGTATTTTACTATATTATAAATAAATTTTATAAAAAGTAATTTATATAGTTAATTTAGCTAATTTTTATTATAAAATATTTATAAATAATATTTAAAGTTTTAATTTTAATACTTAATTTAATTATTTATTTAAGGGTAAAAAATAATACTTAATTATTATTTATAAAATAATAAATAGTAAAAAGTATATTAAAAAATACTAGTAAAAATAATTCCTTAATTTAATATAATACCCTTAGGTATTTTATATAATTTAAAAATATAATATAAGAATTTATTAATTAGTTTATTATTAATAATATACTTTATATAAAGAATATAAAATATATATTTAATAAAGTAATTAATAATTACTAAAATTAAATTATATATATATTTTTTATATATAATTTTAAATAATTTTATTATAAAATTTATTAAAATTTTTTACTAAAGGTATTAAAGTATTAATAAAACTATTAATAAATTATAAAAATAATAATACTTTAGTTTTAAAATTTAATATATTATATAAATATTAATATATTTTTTAATATATTTTTTTATATTTTTTTAAAAATAATTTTTAATAATTTTTACTAAAGTTTTATTTATATTTTAATAATTTATTATTAAATTATTATAAAATAATAATATAAGTTTAGTTTTTATATTATAAAATACTTATATTTTATTTTAATAATATAAAAGTTAATTTTTATTAATTATTTAATAATATTTTTTTAATTTATTAATAAAATTATTTTTATATATATACTTTTATATTAGCTTATTAATCTAAGTATTTTTTTTTAAGCTTTAAATAATATATTAATAAATATTTAAAATTTTTTTAATAATATTATAATTATACTTTTATAAATAATTTATTTTTAAATAAATATATTTTTTTTAAATATATACTAAAGGTAAGTTATTTAATTTATTATAAATATAATTTTTTTAATAAAAAAAATAAACTTTAAGTATAATCTAAAGTTTAAGTAATTAAATATTTATATTAAATTAAGTATTAAAGTTTTTTTTTAATTCCTTAAGTTAATATTAAATAATAAATCTTTATTATAAAATTTATTTATAAAAAATAATAAGTAGTTTTTTATAAGTTTTTTTTTAAATAGTTTTTTATAAAAATTAAACTACTTAAATAATTTATTTATAAAATTTACTTTACTTAGTTTATATTTAATTTAAAAATTATAAAGTATTAGTTTTTATAATTAAAATATTTATTTATTAATAAGTTTTTTTTTAATTATTAAAAAATTATAATTTAAGTAATTTATAATAACTTAAATTTTATTTTTTATATATATTAAATAATATTACTAAATATAAAAAACTTTTATAATTATAAGTATTTTTATATTTAATATTTAATAATATTACTTAAAATCCTTAAATTTATATAATAAATAAATTATTAAATATTAGCTTTTTTATTATATTTATAATAATATAGTATTAATAATATAATTTAATATATTTATTTTTATATATATTAGTATATTAAGGTTAAAATAAACTAATATTAGTTTTTTAAGGAATTTTTATTTTAGTTTATTAAAAATAGTATTTTTATTATTAAAAAACTTTAATAATTAATTTTTTTTATTAAATTTATAAATAATATAATAATTTTATTATAATTTTTAATAAATTATTAATAAAAATTTATAAATTTTAAAAAAAAATAAAATATTATTTATATTATAAGGTTTTAGTTAATTAACTACTACTTTAATATATTTTTTTTTATATAAATTCTTTAAGAAGTAATAATAAATTTAAAATAAAAAATAATAATAATATAGAATTTATATTTTTATAAGTTAATATATAATTTATATTTTTAAAAAATTTTTAATATTATAAAAATATATTATATATATTTTACTAAATTACTATTATATATTAAGATATTATTTAAATATATAATATAAATCTAATTAATAAGTTTACTAAGGACTATATTAATATATATTTAAAAAGTAGTTAATATATTTATAAATCTAAAAAGTATAATTTAATATTTATATAATTTATATTTATATTTAAATATTATCTTTAATTTATTTCCTTTATAAATTTATATTTAATAATAAATATTTTTTAAGTTAAATTTAATATATATAATTATATTTTTAAGTTTATTTATAATTTTATAAATTAATAAAAAAAATATATAGTTTTTATAAATTATTTAATTTAAAGTATAATAGTTAATATAAAGTTATAATTTATTATTTTTTTTAAAATAAATAATATAAATATATTATAAAAGCTAATAGATTATTATATTTATTTTTATTATAAAATTATTTAAATATTATTTTAAAATATTAATAGTTTTTTTTTTACTAAAAAGTAAATAAATTTTTAAAAAAGTTTTACTTTTAGTTTTAATTTAATTAAATAAAATAAATTATTTAAAAATATTAATTTTATAGTTTTTTTTTTAAAAAAAATACTTATATATTATTAATATTTAAGGAGTAGTATTTTAGGTATTTTATTTTTATTAAGTATTAATATAATATTTTACTTTATAATATTATATAATATATATTATTTTTTTTTATAATAAAAATTATTTAAATTTTAGCTTTTTTTACTTATTTATATATTTACTATATTAAAGTAATTATTTATAAGCTTTTTAATATAATTTAGTAATAGAAAATATTTTATTTTATATTAATAATAAAATTAATATTATTTTCCTAAGGTTTTTTTAGTAATATATTATTTAATATATTTACTATTATAAAGCTTAAATATATATTTTTTTACTACTCCTTAATTATTAATTATTTTTAATATATATATTATATAATTATAAAATTAATTATATTCCTTATATATTAATATAAAAGTAAGATTTTTAATTAATAATAATAAAGTATTATTAATTAATTATTTAGTTATTATATTAATATTATTATTATTATTAAAAATAATAATAATAGATTTTTATTTATTTACTATTTATAATTTAATTAATTTTTTTATAATAAAAAATATTTTAGGTAAGTTTTAAAATAAATAAGTACTTAATTCTTAGGTTTTTTAAGTATTTACTAATTCTTAGTTAATACCTTTTATTAAATTAGTATTTAAGTTTTTTTTTATAAAATTATTATATATTTTATTAATATATTTACTATTACTATATTATAAATAATTAAGTTTTTTATAATAATTAAAATAATATTTTAGTATTTTATATTTATAATATATAATATTTAACTTTTATATATTATATAAGGAAATAAATAAATTATTAGTAAATTTTAGCTATTTTATATTTTTATTACTTTTTTATTTTTATTAAAGCTTATTATTATAAAAATATTAATTATTATTTAAGTTTTTATTATATTAGTTTATTATAGTTTTTATATTAATATTATAATTATATAATTATTATTAATTATTAAAGAATCCTTAGTTAATAATATTTTTTTTTAATTTTTAATAGATTTTTATATATAATTAAGGTAATATAATAAATATTTAAAAGCTAAGTAAGTATTTTATTATAAGTAGTTTTAAATTATTATAAAAAAGTTTAAAATTTCTTAATATTTTTTTATTATATATAATTTAGCTTTACTATAATATTTAATACTTAGGTTTTAGTATTACTAAGGTTATTTTTATATTATTTAATATATTTTTTATATATTAAATTATTATAGTTTTAGTTATATTTTTAAAATTAATACTAAATTTATTATTACTTTATATTATTATTTAAGTAATTATTTATATACTAAATTTTTATATAATTATTTTTAAATTAGTTTAGTTTTATATTAAATTAAGTACTTAAATATATAAAATATATTTATAATTTTATTTAGTTTTTTTTTTTAAATAATAAAGTTAAAAGCTATATTTTCCCTTAAGTATAAATATATTAATACTTTAAGTTTTTATCTTAAACTTAACTTTTTTATAATATTAAAAAATCTAATTTTAGTTTTTTTTTAATATTAAGATTTTATAAGTATATAATTATTTTATATTTTTTTTAAGGTTTAGTAGCTTAAGAAATATATTTTTTTAACTTTTTAGCTATTATATTTTTCTATTTTATAATATTAAAGTAAAGTTCTATAATTAAAATATTTTTTAAGAATTATATTTTATTTCTTTATAATTTTAAAATAACTACTTTTTTACTATTACTATATATTTTTTTTACTATTAATTTACTTTATATTTTTATTTTTACTTTATTAATTTTTTTATCTTTAAGAAAAAAATTAACTTATTAAAGAGCTAAGTATAAAAAGAAAAGTAATAAAGTTAAAAAAAAATAATTTATATTTTAGTTATTTTTAAGTAGTTAAGTATTTAATAATAATTATATTAATCTTTAAACTTTTTTAAATAAAAAGAAATCTTTTTTTTATAGACTTTTTTTAAATTATAATATTATAGTTAAAACTTTAATATTTTTTTTTAGTTTAAAAACTTTTTAATACTTAATATTAAAGGTAATTTTAAATTTATTTATTTTTAATAAATTAATTTTATTAACTAAAGTTTTATATAATATAATAAATATATTTATAAAAAAAAATTTATAATTATTTAATAAAATATATATTTTTATAAAAGTTAATAACTAAAGTATTTTTTTTAATATAATTAATTTAAGTAATTTTAAGTTTTTAAAAATATTAATTTTTAAATTTAAAAATTATAAAAGTATAAATATAAATAAATAATTATTACTAAAGTTTTAAAAAAAAATAAATAATTCCTTAAGTATTATAATAATTTAAAATATAATTAATATAATTATAAATATAACTTTATTATATTAATATATTTATTATATTAATAATTTATAATATTAATAAAAATAATAATTAAGTTAATTAGCTATTAAATAAATATTTAAATATAAAATATTTATATTATTATAAAATAAAAATACTTTAATATTATATTAATATAAAAAAATATTTATAATATTTAAGTATAAATAAATTATAAAAAGTTTAATAATTATACTTTTATTATTATATTAATTAAGCTATTTAATAAAAAAAATATTTTATATTTTATAAAATAAATAAATAATAAACTAAATTAATTAATTAATTTTATATAAATTTTTCTTTATTATTTATAAATATAAAAGTATTAATTTTTAAAAATTATAAATTTTAATAATATTTATATTATTAATTAATATAAGTTTTTTTTTTAAATTACTAATTAAATATACTTTAGTTTAGTATATAATATTATATAAAGTTTAATTAATAATAAAAAAAAAAGTTTAAGTTTTTTATAAAAAATATATATTAATTCCTTAAATAATATTTTATTAAAGAGCCTAACGTAATTATTATTAATTTTAATAATATTATAAAAGCTATTTTTAATAATTAATTTTTTATAATATAATAGTAGTTTTATATATATTATATTAACTAAAATATATTATTTAATATTAAGTAAAAATAAATTAAAATATAAAAAAATAATAGTAATTTTAGTAATAATAATAATAAAAAAACCTTTATAAAATTATAAATTAAGTTTATTATTATTAATAAATAATTATTTAATATAATAAATAATAAAAATATTTTTTATATTTATTAAAAAGTTTTTTTTATATAAAAATATATTTTATTTACTAAAATAAAATAAAAATATAAATAAACTTAAATATATTTTTATTTAAAGTTTAATAATTTATAAATAATTTTAAATTACTTATATAAAATATATTTATTAATAAAAATTTAATAAATATATTATTTTATTTATTATTATTATAACTTTAATATTTAAATAACCTTAAGTACTAAAGTAAATAATAATAATATAAAAAACTACTTTTTAAATAATATAGTTTATTTTTATTAATTTATTAAAGTAATATAAAATATAATATATAATTAAAAATATAATTTTAAAAATATTTATATAAATAATTAAGTTTTTATTAATTATTAATATTTAAGGTTTATTAAAAAATACTTAAGTAAATTATTATAAATAATATTATTAAAAAAGCTTAAGTTTATTAATAAATAATATTATATAATATATAAGTTTATATTTAATATTAAAACTTTTTTTTTATTTTATTTAATTAATTATAATAAATATTATATAATTTTTTTTAAATTTAAAATTTTTTATTATTATA
>JBBLXW010000084.1:0-25525 GCA_037893235.1 Trichoderma afroharzianum | reverse complement strand
ATTATTATTTATTTTATTATTTTATTATTATTTATTTTATTATTTTATTATTATTTATTTTATTATTTTATTATTATTTATTTTATTATCCTATTATTATTTATTTTATTATTTTATTATTATTTATTTTATTATTTTATTATTATTTTATTATTATTTATAATTAAATAGCTAATATTTTTATTAGTAATTATATTATAATTAATTAAACTAATATTTGTAAAATATTAAAAAATAATTATAATAAGGCTTTATTAAATTTAAATTTATATATTAAGGCTAATTTAAAATCTAATAATACTTTTTCTATAACCTTTAATATTTAGACTTTAAATAACCAAAATTCTTATTTAGGAATAGTTTTTATTTTTATTAATAAAGAATTTAAATTAAAATATAAGCTTATAGGTATTTATTTTATTATTTTATTTTTATTATTTTAATAGCTAATTTAATTATAGGATTTAAAGAGCTTTTAGAAAGCTATATTAGAATTTATATATTTTAGTAATTTAAAAAAGCTTTAGAACCTTTTCCTTATTTACTAGATTTAAATAATCTATTTAGGTATTTATTATTTTATTATTACTATTATTATTATTATTTTATTATTATTAAAAGCTAATTTATATATTTTTAGTATTATATAAGATAATACCTATAATAATAATATATTTATAAAATCTTTTAAAGAAGTTTATAAAAAAGCTAATAATAAAGACTTTATAAATAATATTAAATATATAGTATATATTATTAATTTAATAGCCCAAGATATATTAAAAGATTATATATTTTCTATTTCTTTTAATTTATTTTTATTTAATTATATAAATAATAATTTATATAATTATAATAAAAAAGAAAAAGAAAAAAAAAAGAGAAAGAAAAGGAAAATAATAAATCTATTAATAATAAGTTTTTTTTATTTATAATTATAATTATAATTATATTATTTATTAATTTATTTTATAGATTTAATTTATTGATTATAGTAAATTATTTTATTAGTTAAATATACCTAAGTGCTTAGTAACTTATTAAGTAAAGGGGGTCCCCAATAGGTATATAGGATCTTATGTATTTATTTTATATAAAATCTTATATAATTAAGTTAGTAATATAGGACTACTATTATAGTATATTTTATAACTTTAATTTATACTTTTATAAAAGTACTTTTACTACTTTATTTTATATTATAAATAACTTTAATTTATAATAAATTTACTTTTCTTCTTCCTTTAGTAATTTCTTTCTTTAGTATTAAGTTTAAAATAAAGAGCTTATTTACTTTTAATATATAGCTTTTATTTAGTCTAGAGTTAATAATAGTACCTTCTCCTTCCTCTAGTACCTTCTTCCTTTCCTTCCTCTAGTATCTTCCCTTTCTCCTTCTTTTAGTACTTTCCCCTTCCTTTTTAAAATTAACAGCAGTATTACTATTCCAGCTAGCTTCTGCTTTTTAAAAGTCTAAATCCTCTAGTACCTTCCCCTTCCTCCGGTACCCTCCTTTTTTTTTAGTGTTTTTTTTTTAAAATTCTCTTTCCTTTATAATAATAATATTATAAATATAATATTTTACATTAGCTACTTTATAAAAGTAATAAATTAAGTAAGTTAGGTATATATAAAGTTAGTAGTTAGTAAATTAATAAAAACTAGCTTTTATTATTTAAAAGTTTTTTTTTTAATATTTTTTTTTTAAATTTTTTTTTTATAATAGTAATATTATAAAGGTAATATTTTTAGCTACTTTATAAAGGTAATAAATTAAGTAAATTAAGTATTTTCTTTAATATTTTTACTTTTTTAAAAGTTTTTTTTTTTAAATTTTCTTTCTTTTATAATAGTAATATTATAAATATAATATTTTAGCTTAGTTATTTTATAAAGGTAATAATTTCTTTTTTTTTATAATAGTAGTATTATAAATATAATATCTTAAACTAGCTGCTTTATAGGGGTAATAAATTCTCTTTTTTTCCTTTTATAAATTCTCTTCCTTTTATAAATTCTCTTCCCTTTATAAATTCTCTTTCCTTTATAAATTCTCTTCCCTTTAGGAAAATAGTATTATAAAAGTAATATTTTAAACTAACTTTTTTATAAATATAATAAATTAAGTAAGCTAGGTATATATAAAGTTTATAGTTAGTAAATTAATAATAATTAGTTTTTATTTCTTAGGAGTTTATATTTTTATAAATATTTTTATAATCTTTTATACTAAAGTTAAAGTAGTAATTATAATTAATAATATTAATAATAATTAATAATAATAATAATAATTAATAATAATAGTAATAATTAATAATAGTAATAATAATTAATAATAATAGTAATAGTTAATAATAATAATAATAGTAATAATAATAGTAATAGTTAATAATAATAATAATAGTAATAATAGTTATTTCTTTTTATAAAGGTTTATAATACTTTTATTATTTTAATAGTAAAAATAAAGTTTAGGTATATTAATAACTAAAATTAATTATATTTTATATTAAAAAAGGTTTATAATATACTATAATTTAAAAGTAAATTATTAATTATAAATATAAAAAATAATTAATAATTTTTTAATAAAGTAAAGCTTTATTTTTATTATTAAAATTATTACTTATAGTTTATAAGTAAAGTTAAATAAGGCTATAGAAATCTTTTTATAATTTATAATTAAAGCTTTAGAAATCTTTTATAATTTATAAATAAAACTTTTTTTTTATTTTATTTTATAGTTTATAAATAAAGTTAAATAAGGCTTTAAAAATTTTATAGTTTATAAATAAAATTAAATAAGGCTATAAAAATCTTTTTATAATTTATAAATAAAGTTTTTTTTTATTTTATTTTATAATTTATAAATAAAGCTAAAATTTTACTTTATTTTATAACTTATAAGTAAAGCTTTAGAAATCTTTTATAATTTATAAATAAAGCTTTTCTTTACTTTATTTTATAGTTTATAAATAAAGCTTTAGAAATCTTTTTACTATTTATAAATAAAGTTAAATAAAACTATAAAAATCTTTTTATAGTTTATAAATAGTAAAGCTTTTTTTTTACTTTATTTTATAGTTTATAAGTAAGGCTTAGGTACTTAAAGGTTAAAAA
This sequence comes from Trichoderma afroharzianum, assembly GCA_037893235.1. Taxonomy (NCBI): domain Eukaryota; kingdom Fungi; phylum Ascomycota; class Sordariomycetes; order Hypocreales; family Hypocreaceae; genus Trichoderma; species Trichoderma afroharzianum. The sequence goes on along the minus strand of JBBLXW010000084.1, from coordinate 22,405 downwards.
ATTAAAAAGTTAAAAAGTTAAAAAAAATAAAAATAAAAAAAAAAAAAATTAAAAAAAGGTAATTAATATAAAAATATTTTAATTAATAAAAGTATATATATATTTAAAAATTTAAAATTTTTTTTTTATTTTTTTAAAAAGCTATAATAAAATATTTAAAGCTATATATTATATATATATTTCCTATACTATTTTTTTATATTAATTTATTTATATATAGGTTTTATTTATATAGCTTTTATTTTTAGTAAATATTTTCTTTATACTAGACTTAAATATATATTAAACTTTATTTTTTATATTTTACTAAATCCTTTAGTTATTTTATTATATTTACTTTTACTTATTTTTTTTTTTATATAATTAGTTTATATATATTATTATTTTTTCTTTTATTTAATCTTTTCCTTAGCCTAAAGTTATATAATACTAACTTATTTACTTATAATTTAAATATTAATTATATATTTTTTTTAAAAATTATATTAATAACCTTATAACTTTATAATATACTTAATTAATTTTAGTATTTTCTATAGGTTAATTATTATATTAATTTTACTTTAAAGTTATATATTACTTATATATAACTTTAGAAGTATTATATTATAGTTTTTATATTTAATTTATAATTAATAAAATTAATAATTTAATTTACTTAGTTAATATTATTTTTATTAATAGAATTAGTAGCTTAATTTATAATATAAGCTTTAATAATATTAATAATAGCTTAGTTTATAATATAAACTTTAATAATATTATTATTTATATTAATAATATTTATATTAAATTTAAAAGCTTATTATATCTTTATAAATATAATAATAATACTTTAGTATACCTAGGTTAATAATATTAACTATATATAAATAGCGCCCTTTATTTCTTAATATATTCAAATCCGCTTAGCTTTTATTAAGTACTTAATTAAAAAAGAGTTATTTTATTTATACTATAATAAATTCTTATTTAAACTATAGTACTTTATAAATTAATACATATATACTACAACTCCTATAATACTATATTTAAATATAATATAGTACCCTAGTATATTATATACTTTATATATATACTTATATACTTAAATAATATAGTAACTTAATTAATACTATTAGAGAAAAGTTTATAATAATAGTAAAGATTAAAGCTAAGAGTATACTATAGTTTATTATACTTTAAAGAAATTATAGCTTTATAAAAGCTACCTTAGGCAGCTAGGTTAAGGAAGTTATTAAAGTTATCCTAGCTACCTAACCTAGTATTAAAAAGCTAAATAAACTATTTAGCTTATAAGAAGCGTTTATATTAAGTTAGAAGGGTAGGAAATGCAATTTAAATAAATTAAACTAGTTAATAGCTGCTAGATTTATATAAGATTTTATAAGATATTTTTTTCCAGTATATTATACTATGTTTTACTATATAAGTATAGTAATTATAATTTAAAGATAAACTTAGCTTATGATATAGAGTACTATGGTTTAAATAGGAATTTATTATAGTATAAATAGAATAACTCTTAAGGAATTTTACTACTTTCTAATAATCTTAATTTTTTAAATATAGTAGGCTTAACTAAATATATTATTAATACTCTAGGGTATTATAAATACTAATATAAATAAAAGTATAATAATATAAGAATTATATTTTACTATTATAAAGTCTAAAGTTAATAAATATAAGGTAAGTTATATAACTTTATAAATACTTTAATATACTTAGCTAAAGATAATAATTTTTTTAAAAACTTTTATTATTTTTTAACTTTATATAATACTTTATATAAAACTTAGTTATAAATAATTAAGTATAAGCTCTTTAATAATTTAATTAACTTTTAAGTTTATTTTTTACTTTAATTTATTTATAACTTTAATAATTAATTATTTAATACTTATTTTATTACTTTTTAAGTATTAAAAAAATTTTTATTAAATTTTTTAAAATAAAACTTTAGTAGTAAATAAATACTTTTAACTTAAAATATAATTATATTACTAAAGTATATATATTAATTAACTTATACTTTAATAAGCTTTTTTTTATATAGCTAAAGCTATATTAATTTAATATAAGTAACTTATATTATATAATTAAAAATAAACTATTATTTAAACTTTAAAACTTATTTATTAAAGTTTTTTTTAGTTAAAAAGTTAATAATAAAATACTAAAATTAATTAAAAGTATATTAATTTTAAAATCCTATTACTTAAGATTTTATTACTTAAGATTCTATTACTTAAGATTTTATTATTTATAATATTATAATATTTTATAATATAAAAGTAATTAAATTATTTTATAATTTAAAAGCTAATTTATAATATAATAAAACTATTATATTAATATACTAAATATAAAGTAATAATTATATTAGTAAAAATACTATTTTTATTATATTTATATAAGTAATATAATAATTAGTTAATATTATAAATAAATATTTAATTTAAAAAGAATTATAAATAAACTATAGTTAATTTAATACTTAAATATAATTATTTTTTTTTTACTATTTAAAAATATAAATATAATATAAAAAAACTAATTATAAATATTAATATTAATTATATTAAAAAGTAATATATAATATTTATTAATTTTATAAATATAATTTAATAATAATAAATTTAAATATATTTAAAGATAATTTAATAATTTAAAATAAGTAAAAAAAATAATAGTAATTTAATTATTACTATTATTAAATTATATTTAATTTTAATAATTTTTAATATTTATTTAATTAATAAAAATATATATTAAACTTTACTTTTTATAATTATTTTATTTTATATATATAGCTTAATTATATATATTTTATTATATTAAAAAGCTTTTGCTATTATATTAATATATAAAGATTTAGATTTTTTTTAAAAAAATACTAACTTTAATTAGCTTTTTAAAATTTAAATTTTTACTTTTTTTAAGCTTATAATAAATTAAATAAGTAAATAAATATAAATTTAGTAAATAATTATATATTTTATAACATAAATTTAAGTAATATTATATAATTTAAGTTATATAATTAAAAAACTTATATATATTAATTAAAAATAAATAATTAATTAAATATATTATAGTTTTTTAATTATATTTATAAAATAAATCTAAAGTTTATTAATATTAATTATAAATAAATATAATAATATATTTTTTACTTTTTTCTTTTATTAATTTACCTATTATAAATATATAACTTTAAGGTTTTACCTAAGTATTAATAAACTTATAGATCCTTAATAAGCGCACAGGACTATATAATTACATAGGACCCTTAGTTAGTAAATAACTACTATAATAACTACTATAATAACTATTATAAAATCACTATAATAATTACTAATTTATAATACTAGGAGCAATTTAGTTTAAAATAACTATAAAAAGTAAAAGTATTATTAGATTATTAATTAAAGTAGTCTATTAATTAGAATCCTTATTTATAGCAGTAAGTTTTAAACTTAATAATTTCCGTAGATAAAGTAAGTATATTTTTAGAGTCCTCCTATTTAAACAGTAGTTTTTTCCTATTTGAACAGTAGTACTTTACATTATAAGCTAGATTTACCCCCTTAATTACAATTACTATATCCATATACTAAAATATAGTATAGTATATTAGAAAGGAAGATTATTATATAAAATTATATATTATAATACTATAGACTATTAATTACCGCTAATTTATTTAGAAATAACAATTCCAGCCCTTTTAATTAAGATAAATATACTTCTTATAGTTTAGCTAGTTTATTAGCTTTATTATTGCCCTTTATTTAAGTAGCCGGGATAATAATAATATCCTTGGCTTTAGACTTTATTATAGCCTTTGTTTTATTATTTATATTAAGGGTAGCAGCAGCTATTACAGCCAGCCTTATTATAGCAGAGGCGCTGGCTTGTTTTTAAAAGTATCCCCTTATAGTTTTAGTAACCTACGTATTTAGCTATAATTATAAACCTCTTACTAACTGTAATAAAGTTACCTAGGTGCAGCTGCAGCTGCAGCTTTAGAATAACCTCTGTAAACCTTAGACTTTAAATTAAAAAAAATCGTAGTATATACTTAGCTTTAATTAGTACTATAATTATAAATTCTACTGCAGCTGCCGCTGCTGCGTTAATTATATTATCTACTTCCGCTAGGTATTATCTTCGCTATTATTAACAGCCTTTAGTATTAATAATATAGGTATTTTATTATTATTTAATAAGCAAGGGCGGTTACGGAGGTTCTAGATAATATTAGGATTATGGATTTAAAATAAAAGCTTATTAATATCCTAAAATAAAGTAATTAATAGTTTTTTTATAGAAAATTATAAAAAATAATACTAAAAGCTTAACTAACTATTATTATAGGTAAATATTATTATAGCTTAAGGCCTTGCTGTTATTAAGCTTTTTAGAGATTATATAGCTATAAAGAAGGTTATATTACTATATAAAGCTGCTAGTATAAGGCTATAGCAGCTAAAGGTTAAGATTTAATAATATTACAGCTATAGTTAGGTAATACTACTACATAAAAAGATTAATAGTAATATAAGTAATAGTTATTAAAATATTACTTAGCTAGTTCTACTATTAAATAAAGTATTACTACTGCTATATTTATATCCTAATTATATTTTAAAAATAATCTTATTCCTTTTTTTCTAATATTAAATATATAATATTATATAAATGTAAAAGATTACTAATGCCTATAATAAGGAAGGATTTTATATCTTTATATACTATTTCTATAGGGTTATTAATATATTAGCTAAAGTTATAATATCTTTTAATAAAGCAGTATACCTACTGCTTATAATATAATATATATTCCTTTAAAATATACTTTATAATATAGTTTTATATTAAATTATATATAAGCCTTATTTTATACTATATTAACTTAAAATCTTTCTTATTTTTAGTATAAATAACCTACTTCTAAGTGCAAAATATTCCTTTATAAATTAAAGGGTTAGCGGCAGGTAGTAAAGTAGTATTACCCTACTCTATAATCTTTTGCTTAGTAGTATAAGCAGTAAGGTTATTATTAATAATATTATTATTACTATCAGTAGCCTTAGATTTATTATTATTATTACTACTATCTTAGCTCTTCTACTTTAATTAAATTTATACCCTAATATTAGTATTAATATAATAAATATATAATTACTACTAGGTGCTAGGGAAAACTAATTTAAGGGTATTCTTTAGTACTAATTCTTTATTTATAATTATTATAGTTAGCGCTAGTATATAAAGGTTTTAATAAAGCTCCTTAAGCTATTAATAAAGCTATAAAAAGCTATTTTTTTTCTTTATATTAATAAAGCTAAAGGCGAAGTTAACCACTGACTTCTGGTCTATAATACCTATAACCTTAAAAAGATATATATAGAAGCAGTTGGTTTTATAAGTATTATTAAGACTAAGGACTTTAGGGAACTAGTGCTATATTTTCTTTAACTAAGGATAGGTTTATAAAATACCCTTAACTTTATTATTAGCGTTAAGCTTAATATAGTAGCGTAGATTATTATTTTAAAGTTACTTAATTTAGGCCTAGGTAGCCAATAACCTATTAAGTCCCTTAATTTAAATCTTCTGCCTGTTATTATAAATATTTAATTAATAAAAGAACATAGGTTTAAGGTTAGAATCTTTTATAATCTTTAATATCTTATGTATAGGAAGGGCCTAGTACTTAGCTAAGTTTTACTTTTATTATTACTAGTTAGCAGTATATTAGTAATATATTATATATACTAATAGGTTAAGAATTAGGTTGTAGTTATAATTAGGGTAATTAATATAATATAATTACTTTTAGCTAAAATATTTTATTACTAATACTATAACTTTAAATAAGTAATTAAGCCTTTAAGTTAAAGTTTTTTAAATTTTAATACTTATAAAAGTTTTAGAACTAATATAATTATAAATAAAAATATAGTATATATATTTTTTCTCTTTATTAAAGTTATAAGGGTTTATACTTTTTAAAATCCTAATAATAATATTATTCTTTTAGTAGAAAATTTATAGGAAGTTTATAAAGTCGTTAAATAAATTATATAGCTTTAAGAGTAGTAGTAATAAAATCTTTAGCTTTAATATAGTCTTTAATATAATTTCTACAGCTTCTGTAGTTTCCTTGGCCTTTAACGTAATCTCTTTAGCTTCTATGGCCTCTGCAGTTTCTTTAACTTACTATAGTAACTTTATTATATAGAAAAGCAGCTGTAATAACCTTTTAGTATATAAAGGTAGTAGTATCTCCTTAAACTTATCTTTAACTTATTAAAATAGGACTTTATTATCTAATTTATTATTAAATTTATAGTATTATAGTTATTTTATATTATTAAAGTTTTTATTATTAAAGTTATTAAAGGTATCTTTAGCTGCTACTTCTGCTGGCGTTAATATATTTAATACCGCTAGCGTATATAATAAAAAGAAGTCCTAGATTTTATTAAAACTAGTGCTAATAAATAACTTTAAGGAGAGCAGTGGATTAAAAATCCTATTACTAAAGAGGGTATTATTATTAGGGGGGGGTATTATAATATCTTTAACTTTAATATTTTTAACTTAGTCTTATATAAAGTTTTCTAATATATAATATTCTATAGTATTGTACTATAATTTAGTATAGCTTAATGGGATTGGTAGTATATATATATTAATTTTAGTATAGGTATAGACTATTATTATTTAAATAGGAAAAAACTACTGTTCAAATAGGAGGACTTTATTTTTATTATTATAGTAATTATTATTAGAAAATTATAGTAGTTATTATAGCGGGCTTTTACTAACTAAGGGTCCTATGTAATTATATAGTCCTATGCGCCTACTGGGTACCTAAATTTATATAGTTCCTTACGTAAGTTATATTACTTCTCCAGAAGAAAATAATTATTAAGAAAATTCTTAGTTATAATAATAATAAAAGTATACTTTATATTATAAATACTTTATAATAATATTTATTTTTTATACTTAAAAAAAATATAATTTTTTATATTTATTTTATTTTTACTATTATTTTTTATTAACTAAGGCTATAATATTATTTACTTATATTAAAACTTCCTTTTATTTTACTACTACTTTATTTTATATATATATTTTTTTAATTATTAAGTTTACTATTATTTCCTATTAATTTATCTTTTATTTTATAATTATTATTAATTTTATAATTATTATTAATTTTATAATTATTATTAATTTTATAATTATTATTAATTTTATAATTATTATTAATTTTATAATTATTATTAATTTTATTATTAACTAAGTTTTTTAAAATATATAAATATAAATTTAAAAATAACCTAGCTATTATATATAAAAAAGCTAAAATAAACTTACTTAATATTATACTAAAGTATTATAGTTACTTTTTTTAAATAATACTTATATTTTTATTTTTAATATTAATAATTCCTAAGCTATTAAAAAAATATAAAAAATTAAAAAAATATAAACCTAAGGTTTTTATAAATTAAAAAATAAAATAAATTAAATATTTATATTATTTATTATTAGCTTTTAAATATTAAATATTCCCTAAGGCTAAAGATAATAGTAAAAAGGAAAACTTAAAAAATTTTAGTAAATATTAAAAAAAAAGCTAATATTTTAAAATTTAATACTTAATAATAATTTAATAAATATAATAAAAGATATAATAATAATTATTAATATTATTTTACTAATATATTTTACTAAATTATAAGGAAATAGCTTAGCCTTAGGGTAAACTAAAATAAAAATAATATAGTAAAAAACTTAAGAGGTTAATAAAAAACAGTAGTTACTTAAGTAATAGCTTTATAAATAACTTTATAAATAACTTTATAAATAGCTTTATAAATAATAAAATAAAAAAATTAATAAAAAACAGTAGTTATTTAAGTAGTAGCTTAAGTAGTAAAAGTAATAAATTATTTTTATAGTTAAGTAATAAAATTTAGAATTTATAAAGTTAACTTTTAATTATTTTATATTAGTTATAAAGTAAAAAAGTAATTAAAAGATTAAAAAGTAAGTATTAATTATTTAAATAATATATTTATTAATTTAATAAAGTTAAAAATAATAATATAATTTAAAAAAGTAATATAATATAGCTAAAATTATAAATATAATTATTATTTTAATAAAGTTAAGTATAGTAGTAAAGTTTTTAATTATTTATAAATTAATTTTTTAAAGTTATATAATAATAAATAATTATTATAACCTAATTTTAATTATAAAGTTTTTATTTTATTTATTTACTTTATATATTTATTTAAATATAATTATATAAGTAATAATAAAGGATTTAAATATTTTATTTTTAAATTTAAGTAAGTAAAGAAAATAAAGGATTTAGCTTTTTTTAATATAATAAAGAACTTTAGCTTTTTTTAATATAATAAAAACTTTAGCTTTTTTTAATTTAGGTAGGAAAATAAAGAATTTAGCTTTTTCTAAAGTTAAAAAAGTAAAAAAAAAGGGGTAATATAAAGTAATAAATATAATAAAATAACTAAAGTAATATTAGTAGTAATACTATTTTCTTTTTTAATATTAATGTTTATTTTAATAATAATAATAATATTAATATTTTAGCTTTATTTTTTTATCCTTTAAGTATTAAAAAAAGTAAATATTATTTTCTAAGCTTTATAAACCTTTATAAAGCTAATTTTATTACTATTACTATTATTATTATTATTATTATTACTACTATTACTATTATTATTACTATTATTATTAATATTATCTTTATTTTTATTTTTATTTTTATTTTTATTTTTATTTTTATTATTTAATATATTTTTTAATACTTTATTATTATTATTTAATATATTTATTAAAAAATATAATACTATATAATATTAGTTTATTATTTTCTTATTTTTTATATTTATAATATAATTTATCTTTTATATAAAAAACTATAATTATTAATAACTAAGGAAAATATAATTAAATATATAATTATATTATAATATATATAAAAAGTTTATTATAAAATATACTTATAGTTTTTACTAAAGTAAAATTAATATTTTTAAAAATATATAATTAAATTTATATAAATATTAAAAATAATTACTTTTTTACTTATTATTATACTCTTAATATAACCCTTATATAGTAGATTTTACTAATTTAGTATAGTAGTAGAAAATAATATATTACTTTTTTTAATTAAATATTAAAATAAAGCTTTTCTTTTAGTTATTATATTTTTTACTATTAGTTTTTTTATTATTAATATTTTTACTATTAGTATTTTTACTATTAGTTTTTTTACTATTATTATTTATATTATCCTCTTTACCTTTTACTATAGTTAATTAATACTTTAAAATATTATAAAAAAATAAATAAATAAGTTAAAATAATATAAACTATACTTATAAGTACTTTACTTTTTCCTTTACTATTACTAATACTTTTTTTTATAAGTATATCTTTTTTAAAAAATATAATAATAATAATAATAATAATAATAATAATAATAATATTAAAGAAAAAAGAAAAGAGAAAAAGAAAAAACTTATAATATTAATAATATATATATATAATTAATTATACTAATATACTTTTATTTTCCTTATTTATTTTATTTTTTAATTTATTTTTTATTATTATTATATATATTATAAAGGAAATTATATATAGTAGTATAAATACTTAATTATATATTTACCCTTTATAAATACTAAGTTTTTTATTATTTAATTAAAGTAATATTATTAAAATAGCTTTTTTTAACTTTCTAACTTTCTTTTTTTTATTTTTTATAAATTTTTTTTTTAATATTAGCTAAATATTTATAATTATATTTAATTTAGTAGTTTAAGGAATTAATAGCCTTTAGTTATTAAATTAAATATATATATATTTACTTTTTATATATAAAGCTTTAGATAAAAAAACTAAGTTATTAATATTATAATATATTAAAATACTTAACTTTTATAATTTTTATTTTTATTTAGTAATATTATAATTAAAAAAAAAGCTTTATATTTTTTTTTTATTTTAATAGCTTAAATAATAAACTAAGTATTAAAAATCTAAAGGATTTAGCTTATAACCTTAAGTAATTAAAATATAAAGTTTTACTATTTTATAATTTTAATTATTTTTTTTACTTATTAAATAATATTATAATTAATATATATTTTAAATATAATATATTAATAACTAATTAAGCTTATATTATAATAGTATTTATATATATAATAATATTTTCTCTTTTACTAATTTAATAAATTTATTTAATTTATTACTAAACCCTCTTCTACTATAGCTATATAATTACTTTTAAAACCTTATATTTAATTCTTATAAAGTACTTTTTTTTAACCTTTTTTATATACTTAATTAATTAAATTAATAATTTATAAAATATTAATATAAAGCTATAAAATATACTATAATAGTAGCCTTATATTATTAACTTAATTATATAAAATCCTATATAAAATAAATACATAGGATCCTATATACTTATTAAGGATTAATAAAGGGATATTAAAAACTAAAAGAAATAAAAAAATTCCTACTTTTTATAATAAAGAAAAAATTCCTTTAGGTAATTATTTATTATTTATTTATTATTTATATATTTTTATTAATTTATTTATTTTAATAAATAATATAATTTATTAGAATTTAAATATTTTATATACTTAATATTTTAATTAATTTAAAAGAAATTTTATTATATTATTATTTCTCCTAGGTATAGAGAATAAACTACTTAAAAAAAACTAATTGTAAAAAAACCTTTATATATAATAATAGCCTTTAATAAATTAACTAGTCTAAGTACTTATATATATATAGCTATATATATTTTACTAACTTTTTTAAACTGCTTTATTAGCTTTTTTAATAATTTTCTTAATACTTTTACTTAACTTAGGGTTTTTAATACCCTTTAGCTAATTTAATTTATATTTTACTTTACTTAACTTTAATTTTTTCTTTTTTAAAGCTTTTAATTATAGATCTATAATTTTATTAATTATAGATTTAGTTATTTATTTAGCTATTTTACTATATATTCTAAGTTATAATTAAATTATAGCTATTATAGTTATATTTTTTAATTAAGAAAAAGTAAATATATTATCTTATTATATAGTCTTTTATATTATATATATAATTTATCTTTAAAGATTATTACTACTTTTTATAACCTAATGGAAAAATATAATAGGCTTATTTAGCTTAATTAAGTTATTAAACTATAAATTATAAACTTAAAGCTTATATTATACTTAAACTTTATTATTTAAGCTATTTTATATATTTTAAATTTAATTTTAAACTTTAATATAATAGTTATATTTTATAACCTAAATTTTTAAAGTTTAATTTAATTAGTTATAGTTAATTAAGTTAAGGCTATAAATTAATTTTAGATTTTAAACTAAAGGCTAGGGTATAGTTTTTCTTTAATTTAACTATTATAGCTTTATTAACCTTCTTAATAATAAATATAACCTCTATATTATTATAATAATATAATTAATAAAGAATTTAAAAAAGTATATTTTTATTATTTATTTATTATATTATTTTTATAAAGCTAATTTATTTATAATTATATTTTTTTGATTTTAAATAGGAAGCTTTAGAAAAATTAAAAACTATATTTCTTATTTTTTTAAAATCTTTTATTAAATTATAAAGTTAATTTTATATAATAATTCCTATAGTTTTATTATATATTTATAAAATAAATAATAAACTAAAATTATTATATTTAAAATATATTAAAAAGCTTTTTAATAATAAATTAGTAAGTTATTTATTTATAATTTATTTATTATTTACTTATTTTTATTAAGTTATTTATTATTAAATTTATATAAAAGCTATTAAATTTAGTTTTATTAAATTAGAAAAGTATTTTCCTAGGAAAATAATTACTTTTAATTTAATTTATTATAAGTTTTTTTTTATAGTTTATTTTTAAATTCTTAATTTAAAAATATTTATTTTAAAAATAAAGGCTTATTATACTTTTTCCTTAATATTAATAATTCTATTTTATATTTATTAAAAATAAAATATAATAAATATATTATTTATTTATTATTATTTAATTTTATTATTTATTATTTTATATTTATTATTTAACTAATATTATTATTTTAGATTATAAAATAAAGTAAATAACCTTAATATAATTAATAATATTAATATAGTTAATTTATTTTTTAATAAATTAACTAATGATTTTAATTATAATAGAGTTATTAAAAATACTAAGAATAATAATTTATTTAATTTTAATAAAGAATTTTATTTAGGTACTAATATTAGTATTAAAGATAAAATATCTTTATATTTAAAAAAAATCCTATATTAGAAAATATAAGTTATTTATTTATTATTATATTATTTTCTATTTTATAATTATATTATTATATTATAATTTTATTATTTACTAATTAATTATTTTAATAGAATAAGCCTTTAGATTAGTAGAAGTCTAATTATAATAGATTTTTTATTTTATTTATTTTAGTAAAATATTATTTAGCTATTTCTATTACTTCTGCTACTATAGAAAGTATATTTTTTATTAGTAATAATATTATAATAAAAGCTAGGAATAAGTTAAATCTAAACCTAGTTTTTAAAATAATATTATTAAAAAGCTAAATAAAGGATTTTAAAAAGCTTAAAAATGAATATTTTAAAGAAAATAACTTAAATTAACTTATGTAATTATTTTATTTATATTGTTTTTTTATTTATTTAATAAATATTATTTTATTATAAAATAGGAATTTTTTTATAGTATTATTATAAAGATATAATTATTAAAAAGTAAAAAAAATATAAAGTATTTTTTTAAATTAAAATAATAATAAAAATCTTATAATTTAAATTATAACTTTATTATAGTTTATATAGTAAAAATAAAAATACTATTATAAAATATAAATAGTAATTATTATAATATACTAAGTTAAGTTTATATATTTTATAATTATAATTAATTATTTTAATAGTAAATATTTTTATAATATAAAAATATTATTTTAAGTCTAAATAATATTTAAAATTTTATTATTTAAATTATAGCTTTATTATAGTTATTATAATAAAAATAAAAACTATATTATAAAATATAAATAATAAATATTATAATAATTTAAATTATATTTATATAGTTTATAATTATAATTAATTATTTTAATAGTAAATATTTTTATAATATAAAATTGTCCTTTTAGCTTATAATAATATTAAAAATTTTACTATTTAAATTATAGCTTTATTATAACTATTATAATAAAAATAAAAATAACTTTATAAAATATAAATAATAAATATTATTATTTTATATTTTATTTAAATAATAAAATAGTATTTTTTTATTAATGAATTTAGTAATAAATTTAGTAATGATTTATTATTTATTATTTATTAATAAATAATAAATTCTATTTATTTTATTTTTTTTAACTAATTAATAAAACGAAGATTTATTAATAAATAATAAATAAAATTTATTTTATTTTCTTTAGGGTACTAACAAAACAAATCGTCACTAATTAACAACCCTAATTATAATATAGGAGCTTAGTTTTTTATTAAAATAGTAAAATAGTAAAAAAAAAACTACTTTAATTACTTAGTATAGCTAAATTAAATTTATTAACTTAGTTATTTAAAAAGTTTATAGAAATTATATTATTAAAGCAGAGGGAAGTTAAGTATTTTATAGGAGTATAATATTAATACCTTTACTATTTTATTAAATATTTTATATATAGTAGCGGATATATATATATTTAGTTTTATAATTAAAGGCTATTACTTTTATAATTACTAAATTAAATATAATATTTAATATTAAGTTTTTATTAAAGGGGAAAAAAATAATAAAGGTTATAAGGGATAAAGCAGAAGGTATATAAGTTAAAGTTATTTATAAGCTATAATATACTATAATATAATGCATTATATTATACTATACTATAAGCTATATTACTTATATAATTTATATAGGATCTTATGTAAATTAAATATATAGGATCCTATATACCTATTGGGTACTATCTTAAAGTTATATATTATTAATATATAACTTTAGGAAAACTATATAGTAGCTTTTTTATTTAATTTACTACCTTTAGTCTTACAGGTTCTACTAGTCTTATAGGTTCTACTAGTTTTATAGGTTTTATTAATCTTATAGATTTTACTATTATAATAATTAACTTTAAATACTCTTTATATTTTTATAAATATAATTTTAATACTTTTATATATTTATATTAATAATATTTACTATATTAAAATATTACTTTTTTTTATTTTTTAATTTATTTAAATTCATTAAACTTTTATTAAGTACTTAACTAAGGAATATTAAATTTCTTTAGTATTTATAAATCTTTAACTAAATTAGGCTTAATTAAATAAATTAGCTTTTTAAGCTACTAAAGATATTATTATAAATAAAAGTATAATAATAAAAAAACTTAGTTTTACTTTTATAAAATCTATAGTTAATAAATATAAAGTAAGTTATAAAATTATATAAAGAACCTAGTATAAGTAACTAAAGGTAAAGAATTTTTTTACTATAAAAAACTTTATTTTTATTATATATTAACTTTATATAATACCTTATATAAAACCTAGCTATATATTCCTAAATATAAGCTATTTAAAAATTTAATTAGTATTTTAATTTACTATTAACTTTAATTAACTAATATTTTTAATAATTAATTATATAATAGTTATTATATAATTTATTATACTTTAAAAAAATTAAAAGTATTGCTATTTAGGTAGTATATTTTTATTATTTAGGCAGTAATTAACCTAATTAAGAAGGTAGGCCCCATAGTTCCAAAATCTCTCCAACTTTCAGCAAGCAATTAAAAATAATAAAAAATTATATAAAAATCCCTTTTTTAAGAAAATCAGTAATTTATATACTAAAGTTTAATATTTTTTTTTTATAATTTATTTTTATTAAAAAATAAACTAAAAAATTTTATTTTAACTTAAATTTAGATTTTCTAGCTTATTATTTAATAAAAATAAATACATTAAAAAAATTATAATTATTTATATAAGTAAATAGCTATTTTTTTTAAAAAGTTACTTAAAGTTTTTATTATTTAATAAAAAAACGTTTAATTAAATATTACTATAGTTTTTTAAAGAAATATATTTTAATATAACTTAATAAAAAAATAAAAAAAAATCTTTTTAATAAATATAACTTATAAATAACTTATATAAAGTTTTAAAAATATTTTTTTATTTTATTAAAGGTTGTTTTTATTATTAAGGAAAGATAGTATTTTTCTTAAATTTTCAGGGGTACTTTAAGTACTACCCCAATAGCAAAAATATATTACCCAAATAGTAATACTTAAAATTAAATATAAACCTATTGTAAAGGTAAAATTTAATTAATAAATAAATACCTTTAATATAAAATATAATTATATTACTAAAGTATATATATTAATTAACCTAAACTTTAATAAACTTTTTTTTATATAACTAAAGTTAAGTTATTTTAATATAAATAATTTCTTATATATAATATTAAATATATTACTACTTAAACTTTATAACTTACTTTTAAAATTCCTCCTTAGTTAATAAATTAATAATAAAAAACTAAAAATTATAAAATATATTTTACTTTTAGAATAATATTTCCTTTATTATTTTTAATATAATAGTAATTAAATATTTTTATTTTATAAATATAAGTTAATAATAAAATAAAATTACTTTATTAATATATTAAATATAAAGTAATAATTATATTAATAAAAATATTACTTTTATAGTATTTATATAAGTAATATAATAATTAATTAATATTATAAATAAATATTTTATATTATTAGCTTTATAAATTAAATAAAGTTAATTTAATATTTAAAAATAATTTTTTTTTAATTTTTTACTAAAAAATATAAATATAATATAAAAAAATTATTTATAAATATTAATATTAACTATATTAAAAAAAAGTATTTAATATTTATTAATTTTATAAATATAATTTAATAATAGTAAATTAAGATATTTTTAAAATTATTTTAATAATTTTAAATATATAAAAAAAAAGTAATTATATAATTATTTTTATTAATTTAAATTTAACTTTAAAATCCTTTACTTTTTAATTAATTAACTAAAGTATAAATTAAACTTTATCTTTTATATATTTTTTATTTAAAAGCTATATTTTAATTATAAATATTTTATTATATTATAAAGTTATTTTTATTTTTATATAAATAAATTTAAATATCTTTAAAAAATATATTAACTTTAATTAACTTTTTAAAATTTAAATTTTATTATTTTATTTTAAATTTATATATTATAAATATATATTTTTAATTTTTTACTTAAGTATTAATAAATATAAATAGCTTCTTAAGTAAATTATATTATTACTTTAAAAGAAAATAATCTTTATATTATTTTTTAATTATAATAATAATATTATATAAAATATTTGAAGTAAATATTTATTTTTTATAAAAAAGTAATATAATTTTTTATATTTACTATATATTTATATATTTTAGTTAATTTATTAAATATTTTATTTTTACTATTATTTATTTTTATAAAGTATTATTTATTAAAATTAAAAATCCTTTTTATTTTACTATTACTTTTTTTAAAAATTTATTATTATTTTTTATTAATTTATTTTTTATTTTATAATTATTATTAATTTTATAATTATTATTAATTTTATAATTATTATTAATTTTATAATTATTATTAATTTTATTATTATATTAACTAAGCTTTTCTCTTAAGTATAAAGAATAAACTACCTAATTAAAATTAAAATAATAAGTTATTATTAAACCTTTATTTAGTAGCTATTAGTTAATAATAACTTAGCTAATTTATATTTTCTTTTTTATAATTAATTTAAGTTACCCTTTTTTACTTTTTTTATTCTTTAAGTTTTAGTAAATCTTTTTTATAATATTAATAATAGCTTTATTATAAGTTTTTATAATAGTAGCTATTATCTTAGCTATAGTTATAGTTAGTTTCTTATTACTTTTAGCTATTATAGTTATTTATAAATATATTATCTCTTTAGGTAGTCTTTTGCATTATATATATAATTTATTTTTAAGGATTATTATTACCTTTTATTACCTAATGAAAAAATATAATAAATTTATTTAGTTTAATTAAGTTATTAAACTATAATTTATAAGCTTAAAGTATAATAGTTATATTATATTTAAACTCTATTATTTAAGCTATTTTATATATATATATATTAAGTTTAGTCTTAAACTTTAATTAATTATACTTTATAACTTAAATTTTTAAAATTTAATTTACTTAATTATAATTAATTAAGTTAAGCTATAGATTAATTTTAGATTTTAAACTAAAGGCTAAAGTATAGTTTTTCTTTAACTTAGTTATTATAGCTTTACTAACTCTTTTAATAATAAATATAACTTTTATATTAACTAAGTTTAATATATATAAATATAAATTTAAAAGTAATTTAATTATTATATATAAAAAAACTAAAATAAATTACCTTAATAATATATTAAACTATTATAAATATATTTAAGTAATATTTATAATATTATTAATATTAATAATTCCTAATTTATTAAAAAAATATAAAAAATTATAAAAATATAAAATTAATATTTTTAAAAATTAAAAAGTAAAATAAATTAAATTAAGCTATATTAAAAATAGTAATTAATTAAAATATTTATATTATTTATTATTAATTTTTAAATACTAAATATTCCTTAAAATTAAAAATAATAATAAAAAAAAAGTTTAAGTTTTAGTAAATTTAAAAAAAAATAATACTTTATAACTTAATATTAAATAATAATTTAATAAATATAATAAAAAATATAATAATAATTAATAATATTATTTTACTATTATACTTTACTAAACTATAAAAGTATACTTTAGCTTTAATTATATTATAAAAATATACTTTAATTTTAATTATATTATAAAAATATCCTTTAGCCTTAATTATATTATAAAAATATACTTTAACCTTAATTATATTATAAAAGTATATTTTAACTTTAACTATATTATAAAAATATACTCTAGCTTTAATAAAACCCTTTAAAAAAAAATAAAAAATAAAGTTAAAAAAAGTAAATTAAAAAAAAAATAATATAAAAATAAATTTCAAAGGCTAGGGTATAGTTTTCCTTTGACCTAGCTATTGTAGCTTTACTGACCCTCTTAATAATAAATATAACCTCTTTATAAAAATAAATTTAAAAAAGTATTAAAAAGCAATAGCTATATAAATAATAAAATAAATATAACCTAAAGGTTTAAAATTTAATTTTTATATTAAAGTTAAAATATAATATTATATTTAAGCTATAAGTATTTTTAAATAATAAATTTAATTATTTAAAGTTAATTATTAAATAAAAAAATTATAAAAAAATTAAAAAATAAATATTAATTATTTAAATAATATATTTATAAACTTAGTAAAGCTAAGAGTAATAGATAGTTTTTAAATATAATTAATTAATATATTATAATTTATATTTTTTAATATAATTATTAATTTAATAAAGTTAAAGGTAGTAATATAACTAAAGAAAATCTTAATTATAATATAATTAGTTTTAAAAATATAATTATTATTTTAGTAAAGCTAAGTATAATAGCAAAGTCTTTAATTATTTATAAATAAAATTACTAAATTCCTTAGTAGTTATTTATTATTTATTTCATTAATAAATAACTTTTTATTATTTATTAATAAATAATAAATTTTATTTATTTTTTTTTAAAGTATTAATAAAACAAAGGAATTTTTTATTAATAAAAATAAATAATAAAGGATATTTCTAAATTAAATAATAAATTAAATAAAATAGCTATTAAAAAATAAAAAATATAAGCTTATAACTTTATTTTTTAACTTTATAAAAATATATAATTTATTTATTTCTCCTAAGTATAAAGGATAAATTACCTAAAAGAAACTAGTTATAAAAAAATCTTTATATATAATAATAGCCTTTAATAAATTACTTTATTAGTTTTTTTAATAATTTTCTTAATACCTTTACTTAGCTTAGGGTTTTTAATACTTTTTAATTAGTTTAGCTTATACTTTACTTTACCTAGCTTTAGTTTTTCTTTTTTTAAAGTTTTTAATTATAAATTTATAATTTTATTAATTATAGATTTAGTTATTTATTTAATTATTTTACTATATATTATAATTAAGTTATAGTTATTACTTAGGAGCTTTTATAAAGGTTATTTTTTTTAATTAAGAAAAAGGAAGTATATTATTTTATTATATAGTCTTTTATATTATATACATAATCTATTTTCAGAGATTATTATTACTTTTTATAACCTAATAGAAAGATTAAGCTTATTTAATTTAATTAAGTTATTAAACTATAAGTTATAGACTTAAAGTTAATTATATTATACTTAAACTTTATTATTTAGGCTATTTTATATACTTTAAGTTTAATCTTAAACTTTAATATAATAATTATATTTTATAACTTAAATTTTTAAAGTTTAACTTAATTAATTATAATTAATTAAGTTAGGTTATAAATTAATTTTAGATTTTAAACTAAAGGTTAAAGTATAGCCTTCCTTTAACTTAGCTATTATAATTTTACTAACTCTCTTAATAATAAATATAATCTTTATAATTTACTTATATAATATTTTTATTAACTTAATTATTATTAAATTTATTACTTTTGTTAATAAATTATTATTAATAATAAATACCTTTATTTTATTTTCTTTAGCTTAAAAAATTAAAGAATAATAAATAATAAATAATAAAAAAAATTTATTTTATTTTCTTTAAGGTCTTAATAAAATAAATTATTATTAATTAATAACTTTATTTATAAGTAAATCCCCTAAAGATATATAAAAATAAATATAATTAATAGTAATTAATATATAGGTATAATACTTTTATTATATAAGTATAATTTTATATAAGTATAATTTTTAACTTAGTTTAATTAATTAAAAAAAAATATTAACTTAAATAATATTTTACTACTTTTACCCTAAGTACTAGCCCCTTTTTTCTATTACTTTTTTAATTTATAAATTAAAAAAATACATTAATATATTTACTTTTCTACTTTATAAATTAAAATAATATTATTACTTCTTTAATTTATAAATTAAAAACATTTATAATAACTTTTCCTTTATTAACTATATTATTATTTTTATTATAATAATTAAACTTTTATTTATTAACTTTAAATAGGCTAAATAATAATATAACCTAAGTCTTAGTAATTAATTATAATAAAAGTTAAAGTTATAAAGGCTATTTTTAAAATATTAATTATATTTAAAGATAATAATATAAATTATAAAATTAAGTTATTAAAATATACTTTAAAAATAATTATATTAAATTTATAAATAATTAACTTTTATTAATAATTTAGTCCTTAGTATTAATTAATTTTATAAATTTAATAATTATAATATACTTAATAACCTTTTTATTATATATTTATAATAATTTTTAATTTTATTACTTTTTTATACTTTATAAAGTATTTATAAACTTTTTTAAAACCTTTATTTTAATTATAATATATATTTTTATAATAGCTTTTTTTATAAATAACTATAATATTAGTAAATAAAAGTATTTATATTAGGCCTAAAGTTTAATATATTTACTTTTTTTTCCCTTAAGTTAAAATTATTACTTTTTATTAATTAATTATTAATAAAAATAAAAAAAAGTTTAAATTTATTATAAATATTATATAAAAAATAATTAATAAAAGTTAAATATTAACTATAAACTTTACTTAATTATATAAATATATATAAATATAATAAAAAAAATAAAATTAATTACCCTTAAACTTAAATACTTATAATTCCTTTTTATTATATTTACTTTTATATTTACTATATTTACTATTTTTAAAATTACCTTAGGTATTACTAATATTAATTAATATTAACTTATTTTTTATTTAATAGTTTATATTATTTACTTTAAAGATAATCCTAAATTTATTTATTTTTAGTAAATTAGTTTTATTAACTAAAGTTTTATATAATATAGTAAATATATTTATAAAAGAAAATAAGTTTATAATTATTTAATAAAATATATACTTTTATAAAAATTAAAAATTAAAGTATTTTTTTTAATATAATTAATTTAAATAACCTTAGGTTTTTAAAAATATTAATTTTTAAACTTAAAAATTATAAAAGTATAAATATAAATAAATAATTATTATTAAAGTTTTAAAAAAAGGTAAATAACTCCTTAGGTATTATAATAATTTAAAATATAATTAATATAATTATAAATATAACTTTATTATATTAATATATTTATTATATTAATAATTTATAATATTAATAAAGGTAATAATTAAGTTAATTAATTATTAAATAAATATTTAAGTATAAAATATTTATATTATTATAAAATAAAAGTACTTTAATATTATATTAATATAAAAAGATATTTATAATACTTAGGTATAAATAAATTATAAAAAACTTAATAATTATACTTTTATTATTATATTAATTAAGTTATTTAATAAAAAAAATATTTTATATTTTATAAAATAAGTAAATAATAAACTAAATTAATTAATTAACTTTATATAGACTTTTTTTTATTATTTATAAATATAAAAATAATTTCTAAAGGTTATAAGCTTTAATAATATTTATAATATTAATTAATATAAGCTTTTTTTTTTTAAATTATTAACTAAATATACTTTAGTTTAATATATAATACTATATAAAGTTTAATTAATAATAAAAAAAAAATTTAGTTTTTTATAAAAAATATATATTAATTTTTTAAATAATATTTTATTAAAAAACCTAAGGTAATTATTATTAATTTTAATAATATTATAAAGGCTACCTTTAATAATTAATTCCTTATAATATAATAGTAACTTTATATATATTATATTAATTAAAATATATTATTTAATATTAAATAAAAGTAAATAAAAATATAAAAAAATAATAGTAGTTTTAGTAATAATAATAATAAAAAAACCTTTATAAAGCTATAAATTAAGCTTACTATTATTAATAAATAGTTATTTAATATAATAATTAATAAAAATATTTTTTATATTTACTAAAGGGTTTTTTTTATATAAAAATATATTTTATTTACTAAAATAAAGTAAAAATATAAATAAATTTAAATATATTTTTATTTAAAATTTAATAATTAATAAATAATTTTAAATTATTTATATAAAATATATTTATTAATAAAAGCTTAATAAATATA
>JBBLXW010000083.1:0-26203 GCA_037893235.1 Trichoderma afroharzianum | reverse complement strand
CTGAAGGTCTTTCGCAACGTTATCCGCTGGAGCCGCTTGGTCGCACGAAAGGCATATCTTCCATCCATGTCTATCTCTCATATGTTGTTTCAGACCGCCGATAGTATCTTCATATATACAGATACTACACTTTGTTTTCGGAGGATGAGATTCTTCCATATGGGGACGTATAGTATCTTCGGAAAACGACATCTTGCACCATGGACAGAGTGGCCAGCTATGCCTTTGGTGAAGATGTGCATTCTGTTGTTCCTCTAATAATTTTTCAGAACACTCAGGACACCTGAAAAAGCGGTGATCCTCATTCTCATGCTCTCTAAGCTCCTCTGGTGTTGCTTCAGCTCGGTTGCAATACTTGCATAACAACCATTTATGCTCATACTGCTGGTGAAGGGGGAGTTTCCAACTTTGACATTCCTGCAGGCATTCAGAACAGGTTTCCCATATATGTGCTTGAGCATGTTCCTTATCTGCTGCAAATTGTTCCTCTGTTCGAGGGCAAAACATACACATCTCAAAGCTAGGATGATCTCTTCTCAAGTGATTCTCAAGCCATCCTTGTGCAATATGAAGATCGCAATGTGGACATATAGTCCATTGGTGATAATCTGAACTGTTACTGCTTAGAAGATGCAATGGAATTTCGTTGAATGCGTAGCTGTCTTCCGAACAGTATTTGCAATTTTTATTCTGGCGAAAATAATGTAATACCTTAAGGTGGTCCGGGAAATCATCTCCACATTCTTGCTTGCACAGAGGACAATCGAAGTGCTCTTTAGTGATATGGTCTAACAGCTCGGCGGTATCTGTAGATCGGCACCCATTACAATCTGCGATTGTATGTGTTTTAATATGGCTGTGCATATCAACGACGACTCCGCTTGTGCTACACAGGCGACACACTGCTTCCGGGTGATATTCGCTATAGTGTTCGTCATCGAGCACCTCGTTGCATAACTCGCAGAGGTCTGTGTGGTTGGAGATATGGCTGTGGTAACTGGACTTCGGAATGGCTGTTTTGCACGCCCAACAGATTGTGAATTCCTCAGACATTGAGGCATCACAGTCTTGTGTGCTACAGCGTTTCGCGACTGTAACAACTTCTCCGCAGTGACATACAGAAAAAATGCCAACCTGTCTTTTAGAGCTATCGCAGCCCGGTGTGCTACAGGATTCTGCCTGTTTTGTAAAACTTTTTCCACAGCGGCATATGAAGTAGTAAGAGGAAATGGAGCTGTGATAACTTTGATAAACCTCCGGTTTACCAATGTTGCTGCGCTGAGGAAAGAAGAGCACAGGGTATCCCTTGAATTTTGTTATTGATCCCTCTGTTTCCAGCAAATATTCAGCAGCTGCGTCTACTAAAGCGTAGTAGTTGTCAGGTATCGCTGGGTTCCGTGGCTTGTCCGGATGGCAATGAAGTTTCGCAAGCTTCACTTTCATCATTATGTCTTTAGTAGTAATGGTGCCATATTTCAGGCCAAGAATACTCAAGGGACTTTGATGTGCAAGCAAAGCCATGTTAGGGTAGTAATTAAGACGGAAGAAATTGCGAAGGTGAGAGGAATTTCAAAGGTGTTTGAAACTGAGAAGGTATCCGAAATTGCGAAGGTATTCGAAATTGCAAAGGCGGGAGAGAATTGCGAAGGTGAGAAAAATTGCGAAGGCGGGGAGAGAATTGCGAAGGCGGGGAGAGAATTGCGAAGGCGGGGAGAGAATTGCGAAGGCGGGAGAGAATTATAAAGGTAGGAGAGAATTGCGAAGGTGGGAGAGAATTGCGAAGGTGAGAGAATTGCGAAGGTGGGAGAGAATTGCGAAGGTGAGAGAATTGCGAAGGTGAGAGAATTGCGAAGGTGGGAGAGAATTGCGAAGGCAAGAGAATTGCGAAGGCGGGAGATGGAGAAAATGAAAGGGGTAGTGTCTAAATATATAATTTATACATAAAATCTCGGCAATAACATAGCTATTCCCGCTTATTTCATTTTTATTTATAGTACAGCGGGATAGAAGGATAGCTAGTGAGTCTTCCTATTTGCACTGTAGCGTATTCCTGAACCATAGTAGTCCGTGCCCATATACTAAAATTAATTCACACACCATCAATCCCATCAATCTACGCCCCATTACAGTGTAGTGCCCTAGTACGTCAAATACTTTGCAACACCACGCAAGACTATTGATTGCAACTTCAACATCACGAAGTTCGACATCACGATAGATTCCCTCCTGGGTGAAGATGCCCTCTAAGTTGCAGTGCAATACGCTGGGAGCGAATATCTTTATATATAATCACACATTATGAGTCTATTGACTATTAATCGGTGCTACTTACTCCGTACTTTAAAAAGGGTAGCCTAATGTAAATACTTCTCACGGGCCAGCTAGTTTATCTGACTCCTTAGCGCTGGGTCGGGTGGCCGGGATAACTTCAGTGACTTCCTCGGCCTTAGACTCAGTCTCGGGGTCTTCGCCGGCGCTAGCGCTTCTAACGGTAAGAAGGCGTAAATTGCATTGAGACCAGCGCCGTGCGACAGCAGCAGGTCGTCTGTAGGTGTAGCAATTGTGATTTGGGGTGAACGTAGCTTGTAATGTAGAGTACTACGGAGGAATATGTTACGGTGCAAATGGGAAGACTCTAGCTAGTAATAGCTTATAGCCCACTCGAGAATCATAACTTCTTTGGCTGCGTTCTCTCTGCATTTTCTCCGCTTGAGATGTAAACTCCTCTAACTGGCTGTTGATGAGGGGGATTTGGAATTTCGGGTCAGTAATACAAATAGAAATTGATCTGGCAGCAGTAGCTACCAACAATATGCCTTAGGTAGTATAGTTCGGCCATTTTTTACAGGGTATTAAGATAAAACGATCCACATGGCCAATTGTAGATATAAAAAGATCCATCCCGCCCTCTTTCCTTGCTTCTTTCCTTCTTCCTGTTAGCATAGTCTTATTGCCTTTCAACTTTACTCAAACTTCCACACCCACAGCAGATTAGCACAGCTGTGCACTGATAACTTTGCTGACTCTGTACACCGTTGCTGGCCACAATTTCTGCAATGAACAACTCACAAAAATTGGTCTTCCCCACCTCCACTTCCACTCAAAGAACGGACTCTCAAAACGAAGGCGACGAGCGAAAGAATATTGTCGTTCATCTTGTTCCCTCTTGGTTCTCGGTCATCGAGTGTGCCTCGCTGGAGGACTTGATGCAAGATACAACGGAGATTGGAATGTTTATGAGAGGTATAAGCGATGCTTCGAATGGGCACCAGATATGGTTCGTTGACAGCATGAGCCAACGGACGCAGGAAGCGGTGGACAGTACCATGCGCCCGAAGATTTTCCAGATCAAAGGGAACAAGTATGTCGGAATCGACACCAAAGACGACATAGAACCGATCGAAGACGGCGGTAAAATAGGATGCGATGCATTTCAGTTCATGTTAGAATTAGAAAAAAGGGTGTTGCGGCCTAAGGCGTGGATACGAGGGGATATATGGGACATAGTAGACAGAATGTGGTTGAACGTGACTATCCTTATCAAAGAGGGCAACCTCGAAACTGGAGAGAAAAAAGATAAAAAACAAACAGAAGAAGAATATAAGAAGGTTAGTAAGAAGGAGCTTAAAGATAAAGGGGGGGATGATGAAGAGGGGGAAGATGAAAAGAGGGAAGACAAAGAGGTGGAAGACGAAGATATGGACGACGAAAAGGTGAAAGACAAAGAGATGGAATATAAAAAGGGGGCCAAATTCTCGCGAAAGAGAACTTTAACAGGAGATTCGGGGCCACAAAAGTCTAAGCGAAGTAGGAGGTAGATGGATATGTTTACTTTTAGACTATATAAGGCTCTGTCTTTTCCATGAATGATGTATTGAATTGCCATGCTCACATCTATTCTTATTCTAAATGCAAATGCAGTACTATGTATTACTTAATGGCGGTAGACAAAGATGCAGTGGAGAAAAAGTCAGACTGTAAAGAATGACACAGAGAACAGAAGCAATAGATATGCTGAAAGACCAATATCTTATTGCATCATCCAGGGTCAGTGTGGATTTTAAAGAAGCCTTTGAAGAGGGTAGGGGACGCTGGAGGTCAGCAAGAAAGAGGGAAACACGCCAATAAATAAACTTCGAAAATATTGATTGGTGTGGATTTGCATATGACGGTCGAATTTGCTATGCAACAGGAGTCTTGGCTGGGGAACGAGAGCCTAAAGTATGGTCTTGAACAGAGTGTAAGGCGATGTGGGGCTTAGGTGTTGACGACAAGATTGACGACGTAAGGAAGAAATTCGGACATCCGACACTTCAAGATTCTAAGAGAAAGAAAGCTTCCTGCGATACTGAGATTATGAAGAAAAATGGAGCTAGGGTTATGCGTGTAAAAGACTTCAAGGAAATGCAGGAAGCCGGGAAAAGACTCTCAGAGTCCGCTTAGTAGGGAAGAGAACATTTTGGTATTATTTATTTGGCGAAGGTAGCACTGCAATATTTTAAAAAAAAAAGATTAAAAGAATTACAAAGAATTTCCAAACACAAGTCCAAACATAAAACCACTAATTAAAGAAATTTCCAGAAGCCAGTTGAATTAATTCGTGTTCAGGTATTTCTTGAATCTTTTCCCAAGAACTGCAGACTCTAAGATGCATTAGATACAGAAGGATAACTCTGGGGGCAAACTTACGCCTTCACAATGCACTTTTTGCCATGATTGTTTACAGCGGGCAAGACTTCGACGAAAGTAAAACCCTTTGGTACACGTATCTGTCTTTGCTTTGTTTCTGAATTGTTCGAAATTTCATTGGAGATTTGCGTGTAGTGGATTGTACCTCCTACACTAAGTAACTGCCGAGCTCCTTGAAGTATTTCAGGTGTGCAAAGTCCCGTTCCGTACTCCCGTATATGTATTTGTCGTAATTGCACGTTTAATTGTGGCCATCCATGATTAATCTTCTGGGTTTTCAGTTTACCCAAGGTCCAGAGCTCGCCCATATCCAATGATATAATGCTGAAAACTGCTCTCAAGGGAGAATCATTATCGAGGGTGTTATCGAGCAAGGTTTCACTAAAAAAACTCATTAGTTTAATCTTCCATCAGTTCAATGCGCAGGGACTTACGTCTGCTTGATCCAAGAGTGCTCGTTGTTCATAACTGGAGGCTCTTCTTCTTCCAACAAGTCATCCCGCGCGTCTAATTCTTCTTCGCTATTCGATTCTTCCTCCGAGTCAAGTTCTGTCTCAGAGTTCGTCGAATGCCCTTCATCACTCAGATCCGAATGAAAAATGGTCTGAGTGTCAGAAGCGGAGAATTCATCATCATCTCGGATGATAGAAATTTGGCCTTCATTGTTCTGGTCAGTATAACCAACATGGTTGGAGTGCTCCATGATTGTAAGCGGCACATTCAAGAACGCCTTAGGAACCAATTGCTAATTAGTATAGGATCAAAGTCAACTCGACGTACTGGGGGCGGAAGCCATTAACTTATACAAATAGCAGGGTATCGTATTTCCTAACATAATAAGCATGTAACAACCTTGTCGGTACAAGGGGCTCCTGCGTCTCAGCTGTCTTTTACAAGCAAGTAGAAAAGCGACATCGGCTCCACTTAGTAAAATTGGTAGTATACTCAGGTACCTTAAGCTCTAATGCAAGTAGTCCATACCTAGTATTTAGCTACTAACAAAATAAAAGACCCGAAGTAGAAAAATAACATCATACACATACAACTATCAGTCTCATTCAACGGCGTTTCCGTTATCCTCCTTCCGCATCGGCGTCTATCCAATGCATAAGTAACCAGCCAAACAAAAGATACGGGAAAGAAACCAGCAATCTTAGATAAGTGATGAAGTTATCGTCAGCTACATCTATTGGACCAGAAATTCCAAAGATATATTATTCAGAAACGTAGCCCGTATCTCATTATAACGCCCCAAGTAAGTTGTTCCCAATATTTTCCGACAATGGGTTTTATGTGCCGATACATTCTTAAGCTCTTTGCTATCTATCTCAGAGTTTCCTGGTGGAAATGGTTCTTTTAGGGGAATGCATAAAAAACTGAGAATATTGCCAGGCGAGTCAAAATTGCATACGTGCATCAGCACAAAGTGAGGGGAATCTGACGTAAACAAAGGGATTCATATTTTCACTCTTCGCCGCCAGTTGCAGGCGAGGAAGGCTAGCTGATTTAGCCTCATGCAGGTGAACCACCCGCAGAGCGCGAAAATGATTCTATGGGAGCATTTTGTGATAGATACTTTACATGCACCCCATGGCGTATATATTTTAATAGCGCTCGAGAAACCCGCATAATTACTGAGACATAAGATAGGTTCTAGACTTTATGTACAGAATATGATAAGTGAGAATCTGATGGGTATAAAAAGAACATTTCTCTCATTAGGGAGTAAAGAAGCATACACCAACTCTAGAGCACAACCGGAACGCTTTGCCCATACATCTCCTACAACGCAATAAGATGGAATCATATGACCACATCGACTTGAACAAGGCAGCCAGTGGGAGTATAATGTGCCTTGGTGGTATTGATGGTCTGAAAGATCTTGATGTTACGGTCATCGAATCACTCAATGGCTCGCTCAAAATTCCATTCTACCAAGGTCGCGCATGGGAGGCCCTTAGTGATGAATCTCCACAAACGAAGGGCGAACATCTTATTATTGATCAATGTGGAGAAGACATGAAATCTGACCTTGAGGAAATTACAACTGTAATTGAGCTCGGGCCTGGGTAAGTCTCTATGCTTCTCCAAATAAGAGATGTCGCTAATAAGAATAGTACTTTTACCAAAACCATTGAGATTATGAAGCAAGGCAAAAGACTTGTAGACTATTACGTCGTGGACATTAACAAGGTGCTATTGGATAAGCACATACCGATTCTGGCAAAGAAGTTCCCCGAGAAAAGAGTCATAGGCCTTTTTGGAACATTTGATAAGGCCCTGTGTCGCTTGAAAGAGGTTCTGGATAAAACTCCATGGGAGAACATATGCCTTTTGTCTCTCGGGTCTACTCTATCCAACTCCCCCACGAAGGGTATCGAAGCTGTGCAAAATTGGACCTTTCTCGCAGGCAAAGTGATTCTTGGCCAAGATGGCAATACTGACGCAATCACAGTCAAAGAAGCATATTCAACTCCAGCTTTCAACAAGTTCTTATATGGTGGTCTATGCGGAATCAATAGCTTCATCAAGAAGGAAATATTTATCCCTGCCGATTGGGTGATATTACCTCCTGTAATCAAGTACGACCCTTTTCGAGTGCAGGTATCAATCATGGCGATACGGGAAACTACAGTGTTCGAAAAAGGCCACAAGAAGATGTTGTTTGAATCATTCAAATATGAAAAGGAGGACTTCGCGTTGGCTTTTTCGACGGCTGGGTTCAAAGTCATCACCTATTCAGCTCCAAACACCGAGTCTAGTACGTTTGCCGAAATGGTCAAAGGAGAATTTGCTAATATAAAATAGACATTTTCACAATCACTCCTCCGAACCGACGACTCGCGACTCATTGAGTTGGAATGACTGGAAGCACGTGAAAAGGATGAGGGTTTATTTTTAGCTATCTCGTTTTTTTCTTCGTTAGCTACAGAAAGAAAATTCAGGGGGGAGATAGTGCGTCGCCCTGAAGTAATTTTATGAGCCGCCCATTAGTATAAATCAATCAGCTTCCCCCTTTCATCACAACGCGACATGTCTCAACATTTCTTCCCTTTATTCGACCTCCCCAGCTACGCGCGACCTACTGGCATAATGGGCATCCCGTGCTTGACACAGAGCAATATTTGAATATAGTCAAATGGGCTCAATCTCAGTATAACAAAGACCAACTGCTGACAAACTACGGAAGTACGCATACATGACGTTCCAGCTGCAGTTGCCGGAGGAATCCTGGGTAGAAGTTTTATTGCAGAACTACCCACAGACGCAAAGTTACATGTATCGGAGGAATCCCCGTACTCCGAAGCAGAGGAATCCCCTTACTCCGAAGCAGACGAATTCCCTTACTCCGAAGCAGACGAATTCCCTTACTCCGAAGCAGACGAATTCCTTTACTCCGAAGCAGAAAGCAGAGCTCATTCAATGGATTTACTTTTAATAATAAAATTACTTTTACTACCTGCACAATGATTCACAATTCGAAACAAGAATTGGCCACGGAGATGTTATCTTTTCCAATGCGTAATTGACTCGTCACCCACCGTCAGCTTGAGAAAGTACCCAGCCATTTTTGCGACACGTCTACCTGCCCAAGGGGCTACAAAGGGTAATTGACCTTCTAACCACTTTTTGACGACGCCGTCGCGCTAAGATCCACTTTTTGACGACGTCGTCACGCTAAGATCCACTTTTTGACGACGTCGTCACGCTAAGATGGGTGGCGCCTACCTTTGACTGAGCTGGCACGGAATACCCACTCCGCACCTGAATTTCGCGCCCCGGATACAAGCCCCGGAGAGCGATTAATTAGCTGGAGCTCCAGGGCTCCATTATTTGACGACGTCGTCACGCCAAAATCCACTATTTGACGACGTCGTCACGCTAAGGCAGGTGTTCCAATAGTGACCAGCGGCTCGTAGCGCGTTGTACGGAAACAACAGAATCGATTAGCAAGCTAGACAAAATGACCAGCCCTCTTTCAACCGGCTCGACTGAATATGACGGCCTGTGCGGTTCGCGCCCCGGATACAGGCCTCGCGAGGTCAGCTGGGTATGGCCACCTACCAAAAGTACCTATGTGTGCATACTGTGGGCGACAGGACTACTCCCACTTGCCTGTGTAATTATAAAAATCCTGTTCAGCTCCGCCGGACTGCATACGAGCTGCAACCCCTTCTCTACTACCCCAAACTTGATTGGAGTATCATATCACTGTACGCTCTAATATCTCAAGCATGAGGGTGTACTTGCTGACTTGGCTATAGATCATATCACATTATCCAACAATCCAAATCACCTCCAACTGATACAGCCATGAACAAGACATGCAGCCTTTCCACCGCCGTCGGATGGGCTCGCTGGTTTCTTGGCCTCCCGCCTCAACATTATGTCCGAAAGTCCAAACAGATGAGATACAGAGTCGCAGCAATGGCTGTACTATGCACTCCCTGCCAGCCGGACCTCACGACTGCCAAGGACGAGTACAAGAAGAAACTGGTCAGACTGGCAAATCAGCCGCGCGATCCGATATGTGATGCTTGCAGAACGACGCTGGACGTGGAAAGGGTCAGCAAACCCCCTTACAGCGTTGAAACTAAGGGTTTCACACTGGGTAAAAAACTCCTGTTTACACCTGTAATTGAGCCGGATGATTTGCCTCTCAAGCATTCTTGTGTATGTGTAGGGGGGTGGGTCTTTCTACTGGACGGCACCATTGCATCTATCTAGGGGGGTGGGCCTTTGTACCGGACGGCAGCATCGTTACCCCTTGATGTCTATCATCGCATCATCACGTTTAGCAAGAAGGCTAGCTACTACACGCGCGGGGCTCATCCGCAAGTTCATTTTCGAAAGGGGTGAGCGATATCAGTATATATGAAGCGTGAAGGCCCTTGGCAATTTTTCCAATAATAAATCACCTCAACATACTTCTCTCACCGCAACTTTCTTATCAATATGAGCAACAAGACCACGTTGGTTGTTGTAGGAGTGATTATTACCCTTGTTGCTGTTGCTGCAGCTCTTTGCCTTGCATTATGGCTACACACACGCCGGCGTTCACCTGCCACCTCTGGCGGCCATGAACTAGAGAGTACAACTGAACCTCCCGACCCCTTTGACAACTGGGGTCCTCGCACAAATGATTCCACCATTTCCGGGTTACGTTTATTTTATCCGCCAGAGGCACACATACCTGATCATATCCGTTTGGGAAGGCGTGACACACAAGACTCAGACACTCTTGGGGAATTGGAATTACCTGTTCTTGGGAAACGTGAATCAGCTGTTCTTGGAAATTGGATTTGAATTCAGCTGCTCTTGAGTGTTGAAGGACCTATGTACAAATTGTATCTAGATATAAAGTAAGAGGCAATCATATTGCATTACCTAGTGCATTCCTTTTCGTTCCTGTGAGCTCATGGACATGCATGCAAGAGTTCATCCTTCTGAGATAAAGGGGGTAAGTAAAGTGCAGCACATAATAAAACATAGGTAGCTGGAGGCTATGCCCACCATCCGTCTATGCTGACATGGGATGGAAGGCTGAGGTGGGGCTAAACTTCCTAGGTGATCGCCTTCGTAGGTATACAGTGTGCCTTGTTAAAGAATACTGTAAAGACTAGGTACATACCCGATATACTTAAGACATCCTCCCCCTTTCAAGACGGAGTTGCATTATTTGATGGATTATCTTACATTTAATTTTCAGCCAAGTGCGACCCCAATAAAGATGTATATTTGCAACTACGCGAAGTGCGCCGAAAAGGGCGGACAAAGATTTTCAACACTTCGTAACTTCACTGCACACATTGCCGTCTTCCACTACAATCAGAATAACGGTCAATGTGTCTTCAACGGTTGCCATTGGGAATATGAAGAGCCTCAAAGCGTCTTTGAACATCTACTGGACCATGTTAATGATCAATATTGGATATGTGCATCTGAAAACTGCACGCAAGCATATGATCATCCAGAATCCCTATTGAGTCATCTACAACATCACGGTGAAGGGCAATTTCGATGCACTCTAAAGGATTGTGAAGCCGGAATTTTATCAAAAAATGCTATGATCGTCCATCTCAATCGATCAGTAGAAGTTATGCGACAATCGGTAGCTGATATGATCGTCAAGAAAAGGCATGAGGTTATTGCACTGCTCTCTAGCCTCGTACCCAGGACAGCCTCGTCAGCGTTATGCACGCAATTTTTGGAATTGATTCCAACAAGTCCACATCAGCAAAGTCATCGTCAGTTTTCTTGCGTTGAATGCGGTAAATTGTCACAAAGTAAAGCAGTCATCAAAAGCCACACTGCCAAGCACAACGAATTGACAGATGCCCTTTGCTTCTGCGGTACATCTTTCATCAATTGGGTCCTGTATGTCCAACACCTTAAAGCCTCTCACAGAAAAAAACACAGGTTCATTTGCTATATATGCGAAGAAATACTTCCCACCAAGCCCGCTCTTAGGGGTCACATTGAATATTACCATAGCGATGAACATTCCAAAAACAGCAGCGAGTGCGAATTCTCTTGCAGCAAATGCGAGACTACATTCAGCAGGGTGGAGCACCTTGAAAGTCATATTATATACCATGACCCAGAGCCAGAGTTTCGCTGCGAATGTGGCCGTTTGTTCTATCGGAACACTCTATATCTTCAGCACCTCAAAACCCACAACAATAAGAGCACAGAGGAACAATTAGAAGCGGCCGCAACCTCCCGTACACTTCTGGAGCGCCTTGAAGAGCATCTCTCTCAGCCGGGTGTCCCAGAGATGACATATACTTGTACCTTCCGTGGTTGCAACAAATCTAGACATATCTACGGAAGTCGTGGAGCCTTAATGCGTCACATTTCCATGTCTCACTTGAATGTTGAAGGAAACCACCTTCGATGTCCAGTCTGTCCTTCGAAATCGTTCATCAACTATTCGAGATTTATTGAACATATACTGGTATTACATACGAATCAACCCTGGCAGTGTGCAATCAGCAGCTGCTCAAACAGATATTTCGATCCATACACCCTATTACAACATCTAAAGTCTCATGGAGAAGAAAACGAGAATTTACGATACGTTGCAAAAGCCAAGCTCAGTAGCCAAATTGGAAAGCTGAAGCAACTCATAACTGATACGGTCCTCCGAGACAAGCCAGGGATGTTTGAGATATTGTCTGGCTTGGTATCCAATGCAAGCTCTTCAAAAGCTACTAGTAGACAACTAACGGGGCATTTGCAATCATCACCACCATCGACTACCGACTCTCTTCAGCCAACGCCTGATCACATCGAGCTCCTGGATACAATATTTCCACCATGTGATGAAGAACGATGTGCAAATGAGTTCTCTCAAAGCACGCAAGCTGGTGTTGAAGCACCAACAGACATCCAGACGACTGCCCAGCGAGAAAACGAACAAGTTCATGTTGCAGAGGTATTATACCTGTGTGAGATTCCTGGTTGCCGTGAACCATTCCAATCGCGAGACGATTACTGGCAGCATTCATTAATGTGCCCATGGAAGCCATACCTTTGTTTACATTGTTTTTCACAAAGATTTCTAACAGAGTATGAGCTCAGCGAGCACATGAGACAAAACTCGTCGTGTTGGTACAAGCATATCGATAGCCAAATGTCGATCTCCAGAATAAAAAATTAGCATGAGATGTTTGACCAACTTGCTGGCCAGCGTTATTTCCATCGCCTCAATGAGCAAGAGAGGCACCGGTTTCATCTTCGAAGTAGGAAACAAATCTGTAATGGCTAAAAAGCGTGTTAAGTTGACTGCCGGGAGATTAAAGGAATCAGAATAGAAAGTGAAATCTTCATTTTCCCTCTTCTCAACTATCTACCTAATACTTCCTTTCCCAACTTCCATGCATGTGTATGATCACGTCCCTCCAGTCTGAACTTCCAGTAGAGATCGGACGCTGTATCTGTTTTATCTTCCGCGTCTGGAGAAGGTGATAAAGGCACCGGTTTCATCAATTCGAAGTAGTAGGAAAGCCTTTTATCGCAATCTTCGCCAATGATACGATAAAGACTGGCTGCCATGTGCATAAATACATCCTGTTTATTATCTTTATTCCAGTCGCTAAGGGCGTTAAGGCCGCCACTCTCAACCAGCTTTCCAAAGTCCATGAAAAGATTCTTAGAGGACAGATCTGAAGAATATGACCAAAGGTTTCCCAAGCCAACAAGAGATAATGCTCTCACACATATTTGTTCCTTTGTTTCTTTGTTTCGGAAGCCTCGTAATGTTTCGCAGAAAAAGCTCTTGCCATCCGTTGATGCCGCCCATTCGCGCAGAGGGTGGTTTGTCTCAAAGAACACGCTGCAGCAGAAGAACACGAGAATCATGTACTCGGGCGTATTCAAGGTTTCTAAAGAGCATACGCGAATACTATAGCTAGTCAGGAGGCAGCCAGGAAAAGGTAAAGTTTGTCCGATTCTCACATTTCGTTCCGGCTAAATAACATGACATCTGTAAAGCTTTCAGAACTTATGATTTGTTTCAAGGAGGAATGCTCTTCGAAGATCTGCTCGAACTCGCGAGTCGGCAGTGAGGAACAAAATATATCGAGCGATGGAGACTCGGTGACGGAGAATTTGGTGTCCATTATAGTATGGGGGAGAGCACTAATAAGTCCTGCCAACAGACAGAGAAAAAGGCAACCAAGAGAATAAAATAAGGCAACCGAAATGACAGATTGGGCTCCAGCATCCTGGCATACTTATGATTCCATGGTCTACACTCCCCAACAGTGTGACTAAGAAGGGGGTGTATATTTATATGCATGTTTTCGCGTTAGGGGGAGTGAGTTGTCTTACCATGCTAGTACTTTTTCGGCGATACCATCCCGCGTGAGCCGTGCCGGATGAGGTTTAAGCAAGGGCACCTGAGGGACCCGCCTTTTTCTCTGGACAGCCATAAAAAGAGATTCCACACTCTAATTCCAACACATCGCGCTCTCAACCCCTCAATACTCATTAGTGCCATCGGTGTGCGGCCCAGCTACGACTATACAATGACTCGGTTTTTTACCATAGCAGACGACGACGTAATGCAGGCTCCAAATTTGCCAGCAGAACAGCCATCTCCCGTTGATATTGATCCGGAGCAGCGAAATATTATCGTCTTTACCCTCTTCTTTCATCATAAACGCCGTGCAACAGTCCAGTTTTGTATCACCCCAATTCGTCATAGCCAAATTCAACATATTTTATTTAAAGTGGAAGCAACATATACGCCATCTGATGATACAATATCCATAAACGAAGTTATTACTGCAGCCCAACTTATATATGATATATATATAAATGTGATCCGGCTGAAATTAGACGAAAATATGTATATTATTTCTACGCTACTACTTAATTTACATGGCTGGCTAATATTAAACAGTCTCAAGTGTGAACCGAATGGATTATCCACCCAATGGGAAAGCGTCTCCGATAATGAAGTCGATGGCGAAGGCATCATATGCGCTATAAGCGAGCCAGGAAGCAGCACAGAAATAACATCCAACGAGAAGCAGAGCCGGAACAACCCAAACACAGTTGCGGAGAGTTTAATAAAAATAATTCTGGAAAACGCGGAGAAGCAAGGGCAAGTAGACCCTAGTCAAGAAGCAAACTATGATTTTATGATAGTTCAGCCTTTGACTCCCAAAGGTAACACAACTTACAACTTGGATCAAATTCAGCACGCTCTTTCGGAAAGTGAATTATATTACAGAAAAGAAGGAAATAAAAAAAAAGAATGGACCATATGGTATTTCCGTTGTTGCTTACAGATGGTTCTCGAAAAAACATATTCTCAACAGCAATACCTCCATCACAGATCTAGAACATTTAAGGGAGCAAAAGTAGCAAACCTGATAATTAACAAGCTACTGAAATCTGATGGTATAGCGGCAGTTGGGTTATACAATATTCTTGCTGGTAAGATAATACTATAGTACTGTTGCGCATAGGCTAATTAAGTTTAGAATTCGGTATGAGATTTAGTAAGGCATCTGAGCTTAAGTATAGAGATACGGAATTTGTTAGCGATTTGGTTGCGAAGGATCTCCACAATCAGATACAGACTCCTATACGATCTTCTCTGATACCGTTCCCAGGGTTTTGGCTAAGTGCATTATGTCAAGCTGTTTCGTAAGTTATTTCTTCTCTTTTCTTAAATAAATGCTAACAGAATAGATATTCTACAATTTGTGAGATTATTGGGCTTCCACAACTTGCCCGTATAACAGGATATGAATTACGCTTAAAAGAAAATATGTTAAATATTGGAGTTGAAATGTCGCTGTTAGAGACCAGTTGGATGGCGACTAATAGCTACACTTTGATATAGTAAACAAACACCACAAGGTTCAATATTATCCTCCCTAGGAACCCATATCCTTTCACCCCCTTCAAGAATAATAATATCACCAACTCGACACTGAAAAGAAGAGCGAACAAATTGTCCCTGACCAATTGGTCTCTCAATAAAACCCTTGGATAAAGGCTCCGGTGTTTCATCATCAACACCCCTAGGTCGTGGTATAATTACAATAAAAGTAAGTCGATCTTCTCTAGTTAATATACCACCACTTTGAAGCCATAGTAATTGCGGCTCTAAATAGCTCTGGTTAGACTCAATAGTAAATCCTTTCTGATTAGCTAATGTATATAGAAAGTCCTGCTTTAGGAATTGTAAGCTTAAGATCATATAAATTACAATTATATACAGACCATATGTTGATTGGTTCGAGGTAGAAAAGCAAGCTGTAATGAGGCGCTCGGTAATAGTGTAGCGGGTAGCCTCAGCAAGTCTGACCTCTCAGGCATATATTCCATATCCTTAGAGTAGCATATAACCTGCTCGGCCAATGCTTGAATGCTGCTGATGGTAGCGCCGCTAAGGTTGGCGCTTGTTGACTGAATTATGAGCATGAAAATAGACAGGGGTGCTCCGGCGTCGAATAAATTTGTAGCCCGGATTATTCTATCATCAGAAGGAAATAAGAGAATTCTTTGCTCAGCACCCAGGCCTCTTAATACCTCAATTTTGACAGTGTCTGATATCGTTGATGATATTTGGTGATGGTGCGTCATGAGATTTTGAGCGGAATTCTTACAGCGGGTACTCTGTACATATGTGGGGTTCTCGGCACTACCTAGGTAGTTTTAGTACAATTGTGCTGCGCTATTGTGCGTTGTCAAGCAATATACCTAGGGCTGTGCCTCTGTACATAAAAATACGTGGCACATGCTAAAGTCAGCAGGCATACCACGGCTCTGGTCCGTAAGTACCAGGGATGTCGTTCGACCCCGAAGCATGTACCCTGCAGATGCATCATTTGTCCTCTTAACATTGCCCACCAGCCTTTGCAGCGCAGAAGTCGTTACGACCCCCAAGCCCAATAAAAGCCCTAATATTGAGGCAGAACAAAGGCGCCCAATTGCTCTCTTATCATGCGTTGGCAGCCACCGCTCCCAAATCACCTTAGCCCGAACCCCAAATTCTTCCAGCTATGTAAAGTGAAGGTCACCAAAGCTGACAATACATACCAAATCTCAGTCGGTGTCTCGTACTCAAACAGTCTTCAAGTCGTCAGAGGGAAATTTTACAAATCTCTAGTCGTTTCCCGATGCAAATTGCACGCCGAGCGGCTGGCAGTATCTGCTGCGGATGAAAATCTCTACTCTCGACTTCTTTAGGTACAATTTTAGAAAGAACTAATATGGTGCATTGAATATTTGACTACTCTCAGACGCATCTCAGGTTTCGACCTCTAGCCACGAGAACTTTTGACTTCACGATTCTTGACTTCAGGAGACTTTTGGGCCTCCGAAAGCTTCATCCTGAGAACCTTCTCATCGAGCCCATGACGATCATTACCTTCCTCATTATGCTACTCAGAAATCTTGTCAGTTAAGCCAATCAAGCCAGCGTGGGCTACTTCGCACTTACGGTTGGACCCGGACGAGGAGTGGAATGGAGCTTGATCGCTTCTTGCTTGATCGCTTCTCGCTTGATCGCTTCTTGCTCAGCGATCACTTCTTGCTTGATCGCTTCTTGCTCAGCGATCGCTTCTCGCCTGATCGCTTCTTGCTCAGCGATCGCTTCTTGCTTGATCGCTTCTTGCTCAGCGATCGCTTCTTGCTTGATCGCTTCTTGCTCAGCGATCGCTTCTTGCTTGATCGCTTCTTGCTCAGCGATCGCTTCTTGCTTGATCGCTTCTTGCTTGATCATTGCTTCTCTCAATAGGCCCAGAAGACTAAAATCTTTAAAATTATAGTTAAAGGCGCGTGTGTAGTTAACTGAAAGAAACTAAACTCAAGATAGAGCAAAGAGAGGTTGAAGATACCAGTTTATCACGAGTAGATAAAGCATATCAATCTGGACGATGAACAGATGGTTTTATACTTGCACATACATAAGAGACAAGGGATTACCACTCACCATCCTCTCAGTGGCCGTTTAATCACCCCTTGCCGCAGCCAGCAGAATCTACACAGGCCTGGCCAACATACAGTAGCCTGAGTTCATAATTTGATCTAGAAGGCGATTCTACTGACGCAATTGATCGTAGTTGGTATCGCTTCCATTGTCATAGCATTTTCAGGAGGGTGGGGCGTGTACGGAGTATTCGTGCAGTCCTCATATGTTGACTTGGGCCCCCTGCTGCGTGTACTCGTACATCCAGACAGGACTAGCATTATGCACCCGCCTGATAAATGCCTCATCAACCCCACATCTCCTACAATCCCAAAAATCCCCCAAATCCCGAAAATCCCCCCAAATCCCAAAAATCCCCCCAAATCCCAAAAATCCCCCCAAATCCTCCCCAAAATCCCCCCCAAAATCCCAAAGCTCTCAAAAATCTCAAACATCTCAAACATCATCCCCAAAGCCCTACAAAGCCTGTTTTATTCTCACTATGGGGAAAAGGCAACATGAAAGCAAACCCCCCGGATTCTATATTGAGAAATTTATCGACGCAGTAAAGTCTGGTCCGGCGAAGGAACCACAGGGTTTTGACAAGGCTCTCGTCGAGATGAAACAGAAACACTCACCAGATAATCATTCTAATCCGTATTTGTTCTGGACCCATGGTGGATTATCAGCCTGGGCCATATTCTACCGTGCGAAATATAGGGTCAATCGTCATCGCGATACTCTGCCTGGGCTCAGGAAAGCCATGCGTTCTTTTGAGAACGAAAAAATCGAGGTCCGCACATTAGTAGCAAAGGGCATCAATGGCGCCCTACCTCTTGATCTTCGAACGAAATATCAAAATCATTCATCAAATCCAAACAAAAGGCAGCGTAGGTGTTTTCTTATTGATATCTTTTCCTTGCTAACTTGTGATAGGTACGATAGATATAACAACGGATCCGGCAGAGGATCAACATGCACTGGCGGATGATACCGAAGCAGTTAATCATTCATCAAATCCAAACAAAAGGCAGCGTAGGTGTTTTCTCATTGACCTCTTTTCCTTGCTAACTTGTGATAGGTACGATAGATATAACAACGGATCCGGCAGAGGATCAATATACACTGGCGGATATCGAAGCAGCTAATC
Organism: Trichoderma afroharzianum; assembly: GCA_037893235.1. Lineage (NCBI taxonomy): Eukaryota > Fungi > Ascomycota > Sordariomycetes > Hypocreales > Hypocreaceae > Trichoderma > Trichoderma afroharzianum. The sequence goes on along the minus strand of JBBLXW010000083.1, from coordinate 7,931 downwards.
ATTTATCAAATCTAAACAAAAGGCAGCGTAGGTGTTTTCTCATTGACCTCTTTTCCTTGCTAACTTGTGACAGATACGATAGATATAACAACGGGTCCGGCAGAGGATCAACATGCACTGGCGGATGATATCGAAGCAGCTACAGATACTTTTCAAGATAATATTTATTATCGGCTATCATCTCCCCAAGCCTCGAAAGCTCAGAATCTCTTTCCAGAGATTCTCTTTAATATACTTAGCCAAGACCGTCCGAAAAACGATTCTAATGTATGGACGGCGGGTATCGAAATGGCATTTGCTGTCGGCAAGAATTTCGATAACAAGTTAGACTCAATAATGAGCCTAACAATTGTGAGTAATCAAGTCGCATTTCTTGCAAAGCACTTATTCGACGTTCATATTATGTCAACGGAAGACAGACGTTACGTACATGACAATGGAACTGGGATGGATTACCATCCTAGACCTGAGATGGCTCTTTATGGCTGCAAACGGGAGGTTATTTTAGAGACGTTCGGCGAAACTATAGCTTCTGCTATTACAGCAAGCCCAGCTTATATAGAAGAAAAACGACGATGCAGACCCAGAACGGGATGCGTAAATATGACATTTACGGCTATGGTCAATGATGTAGCTATAATCAATCTGTATATGGCCGAGAAAGAGAGTTTTTGGGTGAAACAAGCTCTGTGGGGAAAATAGTTCAACGAATTTCCTATCTCTTATTTCTCCAAGATAATTCCACCCTGTCCGCTAAATGTGACCTCGATATCTCCAAGCACTTTTGCGCATCCGTCGCATGTCTTGTACTGTTCTTTTGGTTTCGATTGGCCTTTCTCATATACTTTAACCGTACAATTCCGCCAATACACTGTCTGGCCTTTTCCTGTAGTAATATATGGGCTTGTTTCGGCATCGGAGAAATCGATAGATTCAGGAAGCGGTTGTATATTAAGAGACTGTGAGAAAGATTAGATATTTTCCTAATTCTAGAACTGGGGCCGTACCATTAGATATTATAACCTCTGGTTAATATGGGTTAAACGAGGGGTCGGTTGTTTGGGATTCTGGGAACTCTCGACTGGCAATATTTCAGCTGGAGAGTGAGTGCTTGCTGTTGTAAATCAAGATTGCGAAAGGCATATCATCTATTGCAATAAATATTCAGAGATGCGTAGGACTCGCGACATTGGCCGCGGAATCACGCGGCTTATTGCTTGAACAAATTTAGGCAGAAGCAGCCCAGCCGCGATAAATTTTCAGGCAAACGTGCATGCACATAAGCAGCATAAGGCGGACATTATTCTAGCCACATGACGTATGAAGTGAAACGTACTTGAAGTCCAATTTGAGACTGTGTTTACTATGAGGCATTTTCATCCATTTGAAGTGCGATAAGGTACTACACATGTACCGTACCCACTTTCCTTCTCTATTGAGCGGAGAATACTCAATTTCTGACTCTGTTGATTAGCTGTAGCTTTAAAGTGTACATATCTTAGGTAATGCCTTGTAGCACTCAAAGGGCTGGTAAGGAATCGTTGAGAATCACGTGTAAGTCCACGTAATCCTCTTCGTCCGCAAGCCTTACCTCCCCTGTTTGCCGTTTGTCAGAGAAGAAGATGTCTTCCTTTGTTCTGATTCCTTTTCTTTCTTCCTAAATAACTTCCTCTGTATCTGTAGAAATAGACCATTTATTTCACAAAAGAGAGAAAGTAGAAAACGGTGGCCAAATTCCGATTCTGAATATCATCACGTGATTGAATAGGAATTTATTTTAAATTTAGCGTTAGTACGCAAGTTCAAGAGTGTTGGAAAATGGAATCATTAGGCTCTGATTTTGGAACTCAAAAGGTGTATAAAACAGAAGACATTGAATTGTAGTAAAGAGCTTGACGGGAAGGATTCTTTTTTTGACCTAGGTACATTAGGCAGCCGGGCCAAGCCCGTAGATGTTAAGTTTTATATTACGCCCGTCGGCCATTATTCTGTCTGTAAGAATTAATACAGTTTGTGTAGCTTGACGCGCACGGCGAAAGCCAGCAGATATACGGAGTAATGCTGCATAATTAGTACCCGGTGATGCGTACTCTGCTTGCCCGCCGCACTGTCAAAGCTGCGATCGCTACGGCCTTATCCCCTCTCCAATACTTCGGCGTCCTACTAAAGCGTATACACAGCATTACATCGTCAGCTTCCAAATCGTAGACGTCTCGGGCGCCTTCGATATTATACTGTGCGGTCGATTGATCTTCCACCTTCGTGAGAAAGGGTGGGCTCACACTAATCATCAAATGGGTAGAAGACTTCATGGCCGACTGGCACCGCGCCAGTGATCCTCCCTCCCGCCTCTTTTTTTCATATCATTCTAAAGACAATATAGAAAGGGTCAGGTGAAGGATTTCATTGAGTCCAATTATAAACAGCAGTAGCAAGAAAAGTAAATTCAAGTCAGAACTGCACTTTCTACGACCAGATCTGAGTCCCTAAAATATGTGAAGCCATAGACAATAGGAGCAGAGAGCAGATACTCGAACCAACGAGACTTCATCCAAAATAACATAGGTCTCTTCAATAGACATGTTCACTTGAGTGTTTGGAGTGACATTCTAGGCGGATGTGAGCCCCTGGGCCTCGTATATGAACTCGTAGACCGAAAGTACATACAGGAGTCCAACTTTTGGATTCCTCATACCCGTCGTAAACATCCGTCTTCTTTTCATCAACGCTTGCCATCTCAACGACTGTTGAATTACCATGATTGTCAGTATTCACAGTTGACACCTCCTTCTTTGTCCGTACATCACAGGATTCATTTGTTGAGGACCTTGTTATGTGTTCGATTTTATCACTGAAATATACCAGATCATGCCGCAATGCGATCGTTCGGAGCTTGGATGGATTTTTTTTAACCCATTCCTCCACTATATCTGTAAGAATCTTCTCCCCAGTTTCCATCGAGGCAAAAACCTGTGGGACTACTTCATAAATGCCAGATTCTAGGTCAATTTCACAGCTAATTGACCGGTTGTCTTCTGAGTTTACTGTTTGACAGTCGCATAGCACCCTTCCTGACTCTTTATGTTGTAAAACAAACCGCAGTGTAAAAGAGTACCTTCCTTGCAGATCGGTAAAATATCGAGCATCTAACTATTTGTCGCAATTTAGATATACATTTTCTTTTTGCGTTTATACCAGAGTTATAATTCACACTTACCTGTGAGAGTGTGAAGATAATTGAGGCAGATTCAGTAATCTCCACCAGAAAATTCGTTGGCAGAACAGTTGGGACCCAGGGGACAGAGGTTCGAATCCATTTTTGAGTCAAATTCCAATCGTCATCAAGCAACTTGGTTTTATATAACCATTTAAAATTGTCGAGGACATCATCAAATGTCATCCAAAAGACCCCGTTATTTAGAGACTCGCTGTTGACCTTTCTCATTATATCCAACGTCCATTGACTCGAGCCTTTCGACCACGGTCCTGACCATTCTCCCACACTCTGCGATGCATTCTCACCCCACGGGTTACTAAATATTTTATATAAGCAAAGCACTTTCTGTTTGCTTTAGTTTGGATAGGTTTAATAGTTTACTTACCGAATTTTTATTAGGCGGCTTGTATATCCTACCTGATTAGTTACCTCAGTAGCTGTCAAGACAGAGTATGTATGGTTTGTAATAAGACCATTCTTATGGTAATTGGCGCCATTTGCTGAAACAGACAACCCGAAAACAAAGCCACTAGCATGCCTTGCAGAAGCCATTATCTCACTCCACAGCCGATCTTTGTCTAACACCCCATTCCCAGGAATCACAGTGGTAACACCGCCAGTTAAATCTTCAATGGCGTTACTATACCAACCGCCATTCAGCGATTGGTAGTCACCATGTACTTTAGCATACTGCGAGAATTAGTAAACTTATTTCTAGATATAAAAGCAATACTGACAGCTTTCTCCAGCAAGGGAAGCCAGGTTTCGTTTTTACCTGAGCATTTTGCAAAGTGTAATGCTTCTGAATTGGATTGTTTTTGAGCTTTATAAAGCCTTGCTTTGTCTCCTGTCGGATCATATACTTCGTTTTCACAATTAAAGTCGCTCTCACTCAGATAAAGATTATCATCGATAATTGTTGATATCCATCCTCCGTCTTTATGAAATACAAATCCATACACTCCGCAAGCCTCATTTCGAGCAACGCATATCTTTTCCAAAATATCATGGCAATTGGCGATTGTAGTAACAGCGGCGATCCACCAGCAATTTCCACCGGCTCCCTGTTTAACATCATAACCAGAAGAACTAGCAGTTATAAACTGCGGGTCTTTGAAAATCCAGGACACCCTGTGCACAGACTTAGGCGGCTCAAAAGGATGGGTTAAAGAACTTAGCTGACGATCGACTCTATTATTCAGTTTCGTCCTCTGAAGGATTTGCGACACTAATTTTGCATCATTCAGTGGATAGGTTCTACTATCTTTCTCGCTACTCTCGTCTAACCAATCTCTGTTAAGGCCATAGAGACAATTTTGATTTTCAAAAAGATCGTTTTCAATATCAAAATGGTGATCTAAGAACAAAAGATTCGTCCTGTGACATTCGGCAACCACAGCTTCTACTTTCGAGACACATTGACTATGTGCCTCCTCATAACTCTCAGTAACAGGGCTTACACCAAGGAGGTGCCATGACTGTTCAGCAGGTATATTATTAAATTTGTACGGCAACAAAGGCATCTTCGAGATTATTTGGAGTATGTATAAGTATTTTATTCTTGGGATAAGTGTTCTCAGCTCAGTACATATGTAATATCTGCTTTTTCTTATACTGGTACATACAGTACTCGCCTTTCGTATACAGATACTTAGTAACTGTTTTAGAACATTGGGGGAGGTCTAAGTTCACTGTTTCGGGCAGGTAGAGCCATACCACTTATGCCATACTATGACAAACTGCCCCCAAATGGCTTGTGCTCCAATTCTGGATCGTCATCAAGTGGCCTTTCCGACCTACAGTGGGACTAGAATTCGATATTTAGACAAGGCCATCGCAAGTCCTGCAGGCTGGCATAGTATGTAACATAGTTCAACAGCCCGTCGGTACATATTTCTCTTTTTTAGTACGTACATGTTAAAGGAAAGTGCTGCATTATGGAATCCCATCTCACAGAGAGGCTACCGGATGAGATTCTACTCATGATCAAGAATTGGCTGCATCCTATGCATCGATGGAGACTGGCTGCTGTCTGTCGAAAAACTCGAAACATCATTACTGAAGACGAGATATATCATTCCATTCGATTCAGCAAAATATTTAAAGATGACAATTGGGCTAGGAAGATAATGCAAAGAGGCATGGATATTGCAATAATAGAAGGATCGACCGAAGCACGTAACGATTATTTTGGGAAACCGATATTTCTTCTTACTATCACAAATATGAAGGATGTTAAGCCAGAAACTATTTATGCGGAAGAGTTTCTAGCGTCTCTTCGACGCCAAGTGCCTCTAGAGACGCTGGAAATTGAATATAGTGACTTTATCCTCAACGTGAGTGGAATTCTGGAATATCCTCTAAAAGCATCCTCTTTAGATGCTATTATGGATGACCGGGAAAGTGGTCTTAGGATGGATATATACTACTATCATAAACCATCTAAGGTTTACTCTGCATACGGTGTCAATCTTTCAAATGCTGTATGTTTTATTGATCTTGATGCCGAGAGTTTTATAGCTATCAATATATTGAATAGCGTTCAGAGAAAGGAAAGATGTTATTTTGGTGGATCGGCTCAATTATCGGGGCTGTTAGCTAATCAATAGATCATAGTTTATAACGAATTGTAAAGGTTTCACCTCTGTATGCACCGGCTTCTTTATCTTCATTTGGCCTAACAATTGAGAATTGGTTATACAAATTATACGTATCACAGACAAGTGAGTAAGATGCAGCTGCATCGACTTCACGGAGTCATTGTAAAAATATTAGCAACACGGTTTTCGACGTAGTTACATGCTATTTACCAGTGTAATCTACCGCGTACCTTCACATTCAAATGGCATTTCTGTTCGCTAACCACTTATTCCGCTCTTTGTCTATGCGACTATGGGCGAATCTACATAGGGCGGTTATCTTACTTGCCACATCGGTAGACTCTACTAGCATCTGGTATATACAATTCCATGTTTCAAGCCTTGCCTTTACTTCTTGATAAAGCATATCGCGTTCATTCTCTAAGGCCTTTATGGTGTATATTTCCTGTGCCTCAGTCTCTTCAGATAGCTTACTAGCTAACTCCTCTAACTCAAAACAATCGGAATAAACACTTGATGTCGGCCTCTCTTGATAAAACATGATAAGTCGATCATTATTTTGTGCAATTTTAAAGTCGTGTTCAAGCATGCAACTGGTCTTTCTTACAGAAAGAGAAATACGTTGTCTCCGAGGCTATAAAGCCAGGCCAGAATGGTTGCTGCCTAATTTTTCAGGCAGACCACATCTGATCGAAGCAGGAACTTGACCAACAACGGCGGGAATTGGATGACCTAAATCTGTGCCTAAGGCAGCAAATACAACTCTTTAGCCAACTGTCCACAAATGACTGTCTTTCCACCTACAACCCTTTGAAGTCATGGCTCCTCGACTCAATGGTTTCAATATGTATACAAATTATTATTTAGTTCATTTTGCGCTCGCTGCACGTCTTGCATAGTCTCGCTAATTCTTTTTTTGGCCCGTTGTAATTCTTCAACAGCAGTGTCTATGTTTTTGCTACTATTATCACTTGGATATAGGTAGTTGAGACTCAAAGCGTATCGGCCGAGGGTTTAATGACGGGTGTATTAAGGACGGTATTAACGGGAGCAGTATAAAGGCGAGAATTCCTCATATGGCTTCGTGTCTTCCTCTCTCCGGAACTAAGGATACGAGAAAGAGGGATACATCAAAATATGCAAGCGGAAAACAGGAGAGTCTTAAACTTTTGTGGAAGAAGCTACATAATTTACAGGCAAAAGAGAGGAATCTGGAGTAGAGGCAATCCTATAACCAGTCCTATTTGTCTTTCAAAGCTTTAGATTGGGCAAACAACAGGTCCGCCTCAGTCTCATACAGCCCATGCTCCTTCAAGTATAGGGCATAGCGCTCACACTCACACTGTTCCGCCCGATGTTGCACCTCTGACGCAAGCGTTAGGTGTTTGCTAAAGAAATCAGATATCATATCGTCCAGATGCTTATTAGAGTCCTTTTAAGTAAAGAAATTGCAGTAGATGTCAGTGGTGTCGGTAAGAAGGCGTAGTATATAAGTAAAATAAAACGCTACATCCGTTTGGCAGATTTCAGACTTAACAGCATCCACTTTATTATACCATTCCCTTCTGAGTCATTCACAGAGGTCACTCGTCTTGCTCTTCTTAGGGAGAATGCTATAAAACTTAACGTGCATCTGCTTATTTATCTCGACCAGATCGTATCCAGGTATCCACGATGGTGGAGTGAAAAGTTATGTATAGTGGAATATTACTACTGTATAGTACTCGTAAACTCCCAATTAATGATGTCCTACATCTGGAGACTTTTGACTACAATAATGTTACAACTCCGTAAGTTCATTGGTAAAAAAAGGGCTGATACAAGACTGAATTGGTATTTCATGTACTGCCTGGCGGAGGTGAATACTGTTGTTGGCGGGAGCTGAAGCGTTGTAGCAGTCATAGAGATAACAGGTCCTAGAACAGGGCCCTGGCTGCCTTCGGAGGTTGGAATAAGGGATCCTATCAAGGGAAATTCGAGTTTTCTCAGCTCAGCCAAGATGTCGATGAGCTGGGAGTAGAACTTCAGTCGATGCTTCTCTTCGGTTTTTATTAAAAGCTTCTTGTCTAAAGGTTCGCCAGGAATAAAATCCGTGATGAGATACATCTGTGTTC